>DF359466.1:28110-44001 GCA_000787875.1 Solanum virginianum
CGATATAATCTTTTAGGTCGGAGTACATAATAGCTCATTAACCATCACATCAAAGGATCACGAAGAACTCCATATTTCTGATGAATGCAAAACATAGTATAAAGTTTCAAAATCTTGTTTTAGATCATGGAATCTTTGCAAGAGTTTAAAAAATGTTTGGGAATCCATAAAGTATCATAACATACATGTCAAGTAAAATCACACAATAACCCTTCATCAGCATCAAGAATCCTTACCAAGACATTTTATCAAACACTTGGTGGATGTGCAATGCTAGTTCAAAATCATGCAATTCAACAGTTTAAAATCATGCAATTCAAGAATGAAATAATATGAGAAAACTTAATGTAAATCAACCCACCAACACTTGGTAATACCATCAAGCAATATACTCTGAAATCCCTCGTCAAATCTCATAATAGATCATAGATTCATAGCTCAAAACATGCTTAAACAGTCAATATTTTATGAAACCCCAACATATTTTATATTCAAATTCATAATAAGTAATACCAATAAGTAAATCAACTTAAAACATGAAATTTACATAAAAAGGGAGGTTGGGCACCATGGATGAAAGGAACCAATGATTGAAACCCACATACCTCAACTTTGAGGATTTCCTTGAGGAAGATTTTATTGAGAACTTTAAGGTTGAATGAAATCCTTAGACCTTGAATGAGTTTGGAATGCTAGAATTTGGGTGAAATATTTGTCTAGGTGTTAGAGAGGGTTTTGAGGAATGTCTTATATGATATGGAGTTGAAATATGACTATGAATAGGTGTTTTACGCATGGGAAGGCTTAGGCCCAAGATCCAAAGGCCTTTGATCAAAGATAAGAAAACTGGCAACAAAATATAGTTGTCTGTGCCTTGGCCGCATCATGCCAAGGGCGCAGAACCTCACTATTTTTTGCCAACTTTGGAAATTTGAATTTCGATACAGTTGCTCTAAAATTGGGATTTAACCACCATTTTTAAAAATCTCAACATGAGTGTCAAAAATCGCCATAAACTTTTCAACATAAACATGAATGCATGTAAATGTCATAGGGGCTAAAACTTAAGACTTGAAGATAAGTGTTAAAATCACCATGATCTTTCTCAATATAATGATGAATGAATGCAATGACATAGGGGCTAAAACATAAGACTTAGAATTCATAAAAGGACTTGATGTGTTATTACAAGCTTGAATAGAATGAAAGAGGTACAAATATCACTCCTTCATGCCCGCGTCGGCTCCCCAATAGACACTTTCAACTTGACTATTCTTCCAAAGGACCTTGACGAGCACTACATCCTTATTAATCAACCTTTCCATCCATCCATCTAATATCTCCACCGGGAAGTTCTCATAAGCCAACTCATCCTCCACAACACTCTAGAAGGACCTCTAAACCTTAGGCTCAATTTTTCTTTCTTACCCAATTGGACTACACCCTCCATGGGTGAAACCATTAAGTAAACCCAACCACCAGCACAAGCACACATAGCCTATCTTGGTACCTAAGGACACCATCTCCCCCTTGGGAGAAAATCCCCACTTCACCATCTTCCACAGAAGCATTTAACTCTAGCAAGGAGGGGCCAAAGTCTTGCTTTGACATGACCTCACTAACCAACAAAGATTCGAAACCATAAAAACTACTACACGACCATTCTTAACTTCATCCAATCTCATTCCCAATCTAGCCAACTGGTGTAATTCTTTAACCACCCTTTGTTACCCAAAATCCATACTTATCATAACTAACAAATAACCTCTCATCCCTCAAGCCTTGCAACATCACCCTCAATTGACGCACAAGCTCTTCTTCATTCTGGAAATGAATCATTATACCATCCACAAACTACCACACATATATCAAAGTAAGGTCTAAAGACATCATTCATGAAATCCACAAATATAGTCGGGGCATAGGTCAAGCAAAAGACATTACTATAAATTCAAAATATTGAAAAGGATACCAAGAAACTCATTGATTACTGAAACTGACTCAACACCCCTAGCCCTTACAAGATGATAAATACAACCCTCAAAGATCGATTTGGGCTTAAGACAAGGAATGAATCTACTCGTACTTACCACTTTACAACCTTCCCACTCAAGTGTGGACTCATTAGGAAATTGAAAATTAACCCTGCGGGTTCTACAACTAATGGAAGCATGATATACATGTAACCCAACCACCATAAGGACAAACTCAAATCTACCATGCCAAGTTTAACATCATCACAAAACAACACTTTATGCAATAATGACATGGGAAATCCTCCTATAGACTTTCTAGCCACAATAGACTCACTAAAAGAGGGGCGAGGGATGGGGGTTAGACATAAAAAAGACTCATATAATTATTCGGGATCCACACATGAAACTTAAAAGCACAAAGGGATAATGAAAGAAATAGTAACTCCCTGAACTATCAAATCATGCACAACAATATCAAGAAAACCCTCAATATACTAGTAATATCATCGGGCACCACATCTTAAGCGACCCCAAAAAGTGCCCAAAAATGTGCCTCAAAACTGCCCGAAATCATAATTTTCATATATCTCAAAATTCATGCGTAATATCAAAAATTTAACTTTATATTTTTGTTCAGGGAGCAAAATTGAGGATTTATCAAGGATTTTGTTCAGTTCCTCAGAACTGCCTGAAATCATATTAAGGATTTCACTCAAGCTTCAATTCTCCATTTCCAATCTTCATCATGGATTCTCCAAAGTCAAGGTATGTGGGTTTCAACCATTGATTTCTTTCACCCATGGTGCCCAAGATTCGTTTTTACCGAGATTACTAGTTTATAAGTTGATTTTACTTGTGGGTCTTACATTATGAATTTGACTATGAACTATGTTGCGATTTTGTAAAAGTGTGACTATTTAAGTATATTTTGAGCTATGTCATGACTCAAGCCTAGGGCCTAGATGAGATAGGGTGAATGGGGGACCCAAAGGAACTCCAAACAAACCTTTTAACTTGTCATTACACATCATTGGTCGTGGAAGCATATAAAAGACATAAAGAGTAAGAATAAGCGCAAAGGGGCTAAGGAAAAAGCTTACATAACATCAAAATCAAGAGACAAAAAGTCAAACCTCATATCATAGATACATGTCCAACAAAAAACTCTAATACTTAGATAAGAATGGAGGCCAAGACAAAGCAACAGGGCTTAGCCTCATTGTTAAAAAAGAAAATAAAGAAAATTGTCTCAATACATGATAAGAGAAATATAGACTAAGGTCCCCGAAGTGGAGAACTCACCAACAAGCTTGAGTAGTACCAAACTAGCCACATGGAGGAATAGGGTGATCAACTTGGGCTTCGATTCCTACGTGGTGATATCATATAGGTAAGAGTATATGTTAGTATGTTTGGATGTACTAATTATGTAGGATGCAATGCAACGAGAGATAGGCATTATAATCCAAATGCATAGCAATAGCCAATAGGCATAATATAACAACATTGCAAGTATGATCAATGCATAAGTAAAAATACTCAAGTTACTCATTGTCATATAGGATATTATATGTGTAGAAGAGACCAAACTAACTTTCCAAGGTACAAACCCCTCGGTAGGTTGGTGATGATGCCACCCCATCACTTAGGTAGTGGAGTAAAAACCCCTCACTAGTTGATGAGTACAAACCCCTATCTAGGTTGATAATGATGCCACCCCATCACCCTGCCGATGAAGTATAAACCCCTCACTAGGTTGATAAGTACAAACCCCTATCTAGGTTATCTGGGCTCTTGGTCCCCCCGGATTGGGCACGATCTAATGCAACACTTTTTCTAGAATTCATCATATATATAAGATCATTTCATCATCAAACACCATTCATATCATATCTCATGTTTTGGACCTTTAATTCCTCATGAAACCATAGACGGACATTTTATCAAACACTTGGTGGGTGTGTAATAGGAGTATAAGACTATGCAATTTAGAGATGAAATGATGCAAGAAGATCTATTTTAAAACCATCAATCAATAACTTGCAACACTCTCAAGCAATATACATCAAAATCCCCTATCAAATCTTACAATAGATCTAATGTTTATAGCTCAAAAATAGCAAAATATTCACAACTTTACATAGCTTTAACATAGTTTATAGACATGTTCATACTAGTAAATCCATTTGTAAAATCAACTTTAAATCATGAATATTGTGTAAAAATGAGATTAGGGAACTATAGGTGGAAGGACCCAATGGCTAAAGCCTACATGCCTTAGCTTTGAGGAAGCTCTTGATGAAGATTGAAAGTGGAGGCTTGAAGCTTGACGAAATTCCTTAGTTCTAGATGAGGATTTTGAGACTTGAATTTAGGAGTAAAAAATATGGCTAAGTGTTTGAGAGGATATTGGGGAATGTTTAGGATGATGTGAGGGTGAAATATGACTAAATATAGGTAAAAACATATTTTGAAACACTTAGGCCCAAGACCTAAAAGTCTTGGACATCATAAAAAAATAAGTTACCAGAAATGATATGGACCTATCATGGAGACTGCATTAACACATGTTCGTGATGGAGGCACATCCTGGTACCATCGAGAACAAACACTAGATAAGCAATTTTTAAAAAATTGAAATTATTATTCGTTTGCTCTTAAATTAGGGTTAGACTTTTCTTCCTCTAATTTTGATCCCCTGAATAAGAATATGAAGTCAGATTTTTGATATCTTGCATGGATTTTGAGATATGTGGAATTTAAAATTCTGAGCATTTCGAGGCATATTTTTGGGCAATTTTTTGGGGTAGTTTCAAGCTATCAATCTCAGATCTATCTTAAGATTTGATGAAGGGATGTATATTGCATGAGTGTATTACCAAATGTTAGTGGGTGATTTTACATTGAATTTACTTTCATGATTTCACACTTGAATTACATGGTTTTACATTAGCATTGCACACCCACCAAGTGTTTGATAAAATATTCGGTTAATGTATCTAGAGTTGTTTGAAGGCTTAATACTTGGTATATGAGTTAAGTGACTTTATTATGATGAAAGGGTGATATAAATATGTTTATTTCATGAGATGTATCCATTGTGTTATGAGTTGACGATAGCCAATTGAGGGGTAATGCCTCAATCATCTTGGATGGGGGTGGTAAGCCATCAACCAGTTGAGGGGTTGGTACCTCAATTATCTTGGATGAGGGTGGTAAGCCATCAACCAATTGAGGGGTTGGTACCTCAATTAACTTGGATGGGGGTGGTAAGCCATCATCCAATTGAGAGTTGGTACCTCAATCACATCTAAGGGGTGGTCTACCTTAGATTCCAAGTACTAAGTTATTTAGTCTATGATGATGGTCTATTCAATACTGTAATATGTTCCATATATAAGCATGTTTACTTCAAATATCATTCATGCATACCATATTGTTATATGATCATCTATTGCTTAATTATGTATTTTGACTATGTTACTTATCTAATGTTGTATTACATCCTACATACTTAGTATATTCAAACATACTTATGCATACTCTATGCATACATGATGTCACCATGTAGGAACCAAAGACCCACTTGATCATCCTCTTCCTACACGTGACTAGTGCGTTATCTCTCAAAGCAAGTTGGTGAGTCCTCAACTTTGAGGACATACTATTCTTGATTTATGCTATATGTAGGGTAAATTTCTCTATTGTATGCTTTGACTATGAGGGTGAGCCCGGTTGCTTGTCTTGGCCCCCGCTAAGTTCTATATTTAGAGTTGTTGTTGGACAAGTTATGCAATGATATTATGAGCCTTGCCTTTCTTTGACTCTATGATATTCTATGATATGAAATATGTCCCTTAACCCTGTGTTCCTTATTTCTACTCTTTTATGTTATTTAACTGCTTCGAAGACCAAGGATGTGTAATGATATGTTAAGAGGCTTGATGCGGTCCCTTCGGGTTTTCCATTCGCTGTGTCACATCTAAGCCCTAGGATTGGGTCAGGATAAACTTGGTTTTAGAGCACTAGGTTATTAATGGTCCTCGGCGTCCAACATATGTGTTGATTAGAGTCTTATTCATGGTTTTGTTGTGCACCACAACTATGAGTAAGTGGCTATGAGATGTTTTAAGAAATGTTTGCCTTCTTCTTACTCTATGACATGCTATAGGAGTGGTTTCCCCCTAATGATTGTTCTTTGCTATGCTAGATTATGCATAATACAAGAGGAAGAAAAGCCCGCACACCTGAGGAACAACCGACCCAAGCCCCTCATGCTCCTACTCTGGCATCTCGGGCGAGGGATTTTATGAGAATGAACCCATCAAAGTTTAATGGGTCCAGAGTGGATGAGGACACTTAAGAGTTTATTGATGAGGTATACAAGGTGTTATCAATAATGGGTGTGAGGTCAGAAGAGAAGGTAGAGTTGGCCGCTTACCAACTCAAGGGGTTGTTAAAATATGGTACACTCAATGAAAGGAAGAGAAGGGGAATAACAATATGGTTCTATGAGAGTAGTATAAGGTGGCTTTCCTCAACCGGTTGTTCTCTCTTGAGCTTAAGGAGGTCAAATTTGTGGAGTTCATGAATTTGAAGCAAGGGTCTATGAGTGTGAGGGAGAATTCTCTCAAGTTCAATCAACTCTCTAAATATGCTCCACACTTGGTTACCGACTCAAGGAACAAGTTTGTGATGGATGTATCCAATTTGGTTAGTGAAGAATGTCTTACCATCATCTTCATTAATGAGATGGATTTGTCCCGCTTGATGACTTATGCCAAATAATTAGATAGGGAGAAATTGAGGAAGAGAAGGGGTCATAAGGCCAAGAGGGCCCATTTTTATGGTAAGTTCCAAAGTTACAAGGGTGGTCAATTTTAGAAAGGCCAAGGGTCTTCTCATAATCCTACTGGGAGATTTGCCAATGACTATCCAAGGCCCAATAGGGTGGTGGTGTGATCCCTAGACACATGTGTCCAAAGTGTGGTAGGGGTCATGGTGGCCCACGCTTGAGGGATACCAATGCTTGTTTTGGTTATGGGGAAGTAGGCCACAAGATGATTGATGGTACAAAAAATTGCAACAAGGGTAAGGATGTTCATTCTCAAGGTCGGGGTGCTAATACGGTTCCTTTGGGTAGAGGAGGCCAACAAGGTGGTTCCTTAAGGCACAATTAGTTTTATGCTCTCCATGAAGGCAAGGGATTGATGAGGTGCTCGATGTCATCACCAGTATGTTAAAAGTCTTTGATTTTGATGTGTATGTATTGATAGACTCGGGTGCCACTCTCTCTTTTGTTACTCCTCTTATTGCCAAGAAGTTTCATGTTGAGCACGAATTATTGTGAAAGTCTTATGAGGTCTCTACTCCCATTGGTGCTTTTATTATTGCTAGAAAGGTCTATAGAAATTGTCCTATTTGTATTTTTCATAAAATATTGCCTTGTGATCTTGTTGAGTTTGATATGGTTGATTTTGATGTCATTCTTGGGATTGATAGGTTGCATGCATATTATGCCTCTATTGATTGTAGAAACCATAGGATCAAATTCCAATTCTCAAATGAACCCATCCTTGAGTGGGAGATCATGATATGATCGTCAAGGGTAGGTTTATCTCTTGTATTAAAGCCTAAAAGTTGATCTCTAAGAGGTGTCTCTATCATCTTATGAGGGTTAGGGATGTTGAGTCAAAAGGCCTTCCCATAGAGTCAGTTCTGGTGGTTAATGAGTTCCTTGATGTCTTTCCAAATGACCTTCCTGGTGTTCCTCCCGAAAGGGAAATAGACTTTAGTTTAGACCTCCTTCTTGATACTCAACCCATTTCTATTCCTCTTATCGTATACCCTGGCAGAGTTGAAGGAGCAATTAGGGACTTGTTGGAGAAGGGTTTTATTAGGCCTGGCCAATGAACTTAAGGTGCAGCAGTGTTGTTTATGAAGAAGAAAGATGGGTCTTTTAAAATGTGTATTGACTACTGGTAACGTAATAGGGTTACCATCAAGAATAAGTACCCTCTCCCAAGAATTGATGAATTGTTTAACCAACTTCAAGGGGCTATTCACCTCTCTATGATTGATCTTCGGTCCCGGTATCATTAAATGAAGGTAAGGGAGTGTGACATTCCCAAGTTGGCCTTCTAGACTAGGTATGGGCATTATCAATTTGTGGTGATGTATTTTGGGTTGACTAATGCACCGGCTATCTTCACGGATCCTATGAATATGGTCTTTAAACCCTTCCTTGATTTGTTTATGGTGGTTTTCATTGATGATATTTTTATCTATTCTCATGGTGAGGAGGAGCATGTGGCTCATCTGAGGGTAGTGCTACAAAGATTGAGGGAAGAGAAGTTGTATGCTAATTATAAGAAATGTGAATTTTGGTTGAAATAGGTTGTATTTCTAGGTCTTGTGATGTTAGGCGATGGTATTAAAGTGGACCCTAAAAATATGGATGTGATTAGAAATTGGCCTAGACAATTGACCCCATCTAACATTAGAAGCTTTTTAGGCTTAGTGGGTTATTACCGGAGGTTTGTGAATGGGTTCTCTTCCATTGCTTGTCCCATGACTAAGTTGACTCAAAAGAAGGCTAAGTTTGTGTAGACCGATGAGTGTGAAAAGAGTTTCCAAACCTTGAAGGATAAGCTTGTGTCCACTCCTATCTTCTCTCTACCAGAAGGGTTGGAAGGGTTTGTTGTGTTTAGAGATGCCTCCCGGATAGATTTAGGTTGTTTTTTAATGCAAAATGGTAAGGTTATAGCCTATGTTTCTAGGCAACTCAAAGTGCATGAAAAGAATTATCCTACTCATGATCTTGAATTGGCCACCATGGTTTTTTCCTTTGAAATTTGGCACTACACAACTTAAGGTGCATGAAAAGAATTATCCTACCCATGATCTTGAATTGGCCACTGTTGTATTTGCTTTGAAGATTTGGCATCATTACTTATATGAGGTACATGTTGATGTGTTTACCGATCATAAGAGTCTCCAATATGTGTTCACCTAAAAAGATCTCAACTTGAGACAACGAAGATGGTTAGAACTTCTTAAACATTATGAAATGAGTGACATTATCATCTCGGTAAGGCTAATGTTGTGGCGGATGCTTTGAGTAGGGTGTCTGTGGGTAGCCTAGCTCATGTTGATAGTGGGGGCAAAGAGGTGGCTAGGGAAGTCCATCGATTGGCTAAATTGGAGGTTAGGTTGGAACAGGCTAATAATGGTGGTATGGTGGTTGTTGATGGTTCGAAATCTTCCTTGGTCAATTAGGTAAAACCAAAGCAAGATCTTGATCCCTCCTTGTTAGAAATGAAGGCCTTGGTGAAAGAGGGCAAGCTCGAGGTTTTCTCCCAAAGGGGAGATGGTGCCCTTAGAGACCAAGGTAGGTTGTGTATGCCTTGTGTTGATGACTTGAGAAAGAAGATTCTTGAAGAGCCTCATAATTCCTCCTATTCTAACCAACTCGGTTCTACAAAGATGTATAGAGATTTGAGGGATGTGCTTTAATAAGGAGGTATAAAGAAAGACATTTTGCCAAATTTGTACCTAGATGTCATAGTTGCCAACAAGTCAAAGCTAAACACCAAAAGCCGGGTGGCCTAACCCAAGACATAAAGACTCCTACTTGGAAGTGGGAGGAAATTAACATAAATTTTGTGGTTGGGTTGCCTAAGACTAGAAAGGGTTTTGATTCTATTTGGGTTGTGGTTGATAGAATGACAAAGTCGGCTCATTTCCTACCAGTGAAGTTAACTACTTATGGGGACGAAGACTATACTAAATTGTACATTCATGAGTTGATGACATTGCATAGGATATTCCCTTGTCTATCATATAAGATCATGGTCCTCAATTAACTTCACAGTTTTGGAGGTCCTTCCAAAGAGGTCTTGCGACCAAGGTAAAGCGTAGTAACGCCTTCCACCCTCAAACGAATGGCCAAACCGAAAGAACAATCAAAACTCTTAAGGATATGCTTAGAGCTTGTATTTTGGAGTTTAAAGGTAGTTAGCATGATCATCTTCCATTGATTGAGTTTGCTTACAACAATAGCTATCACTCTAGCACCGGTACGCCTCCTTTTGACGCCCTCTATGGTAGACATTGCAGATCACCGATTGGGTGATTTAAACTGGGAGAAATGGCCTTGTTAGGTCCAGATCTGGTTATAAAGGCTATAGAGAAGGTAAGGTTGATTAGAAAAAGGTTGAAAACAGCCCAAAGTCATCAAAACTCCTATGCCAATGTGAAAACAAGAGATCTAGAAAATAAAGTTGGTGATTGGGTCTATTTCAAGGTGTAACCCATGAAGGGCATGGTTTATTTTAATAAGAAGGATAAACTAAGTCCAAAATTTATGGGTCCTTATAGAGATGATGAGAAGGATTGGTAAGGTGGCCTATAAGGTGGAGTTGCCTAGTGAAATGGACTTGGTTCATCCGGTCTTCCATGTATCTAAGTTG
Organism: Solanum virginianum; assembly: GCA_000787875.1. Lineage (NCBI taxonomy): Eukaryota > Viridiplantae > Streptophyta > Magnoliopsida > Solanales > Solanaceae > Solanum > Solanum virginianum. Next base: position 38,558 of record DF359466.1, read on the forward strand.
AGGAAATGTCTGGGTGATCCAAATGCTATTATCCCATTGGATGTTATAGGTGCTGTTGAAGATAACTTAACTTATGAAGAAGTTCCAGTAGAGATCTTGGATAGACAAGTGAAGAGGTTGAAGAACAAAGATATTGCTTCCGTTAAGGTCCTTTAGAGGAATCAACAAGTCGAAAGTGCTAAATGGGAGGCCAAAGCAAACATGAAAAAGCAATACCACTATCATTTCCATTCTACTCAAGCCTAACGTACTAATTCTAAGTCTTCCATGTGATTTCAAGTCTCATGTTTTAGGCCCTATGTCATTTGCATGCATTCATATTTACATTGACAAAGTTCATGGTAATTTTAACACCTATGTTGAGATTTTTGAAAATGGTGTTTAAGTATAATGTTGCATTCTTGTTGAGGCTGACTTCTTCATGAATACTCTTAATATATACACATCTTTGACATTCGGAGACGAATGTTACCAAGGGAGAGATATTGAAAGGATACCAAAAAGTGCCCAAAAATATGCCTCGAAAGTGCTCAAAATCATAATTTCCATATATCTCAAAATTCATGCATGATATCAAAAATCCAACTTCAAATTCTTAATCAAAGGGACAAAATGAAGTGGGAAATGGGTATAACACCAATTTTAGAGCAAACAAAGCAAAATTTCAAATTTCTCAAAACTGCAAATTCCAATGAGGATACGCGTGCCCTCAGTGCAACGCAGATGCCATCACCCACATGTGTTATTTTGCTGCAAATATTTCAGTCTCGATCCAAGACATTTAAGTCATAGGCCTAAGTCTTCCCATGAGTGAAAACACATATACATAGCCATATTTCACCTTCATATCATACAACACATTCCCCAATACTCTCTCAAACACTTAGACAAATATTTCACCCCAAATGTCAAGTCCCAAAACTCATCCACATCTTAAGGATTTCACTCAAGCTTCAAGTTTTCATTTTCAATCTTCATTTCCAATCTTAATCAAGAATTCTCCAAAACAAAGGTAGGTGGGTCTCAACCATTGGGTCCTTTCACCCATGGTGCCCAAGCATCCTTTTTACCTAAATCACATAGTTTCTAAGTTGATTTTACTTATGAGTATTATATTATGAATTTGACTATGAACTATGTTAGGGTCTTGTAAAAGTGTGACTCTTTATGCGTGTTTTGAGCTATGAATCTTGGATCTATCTTGAGATTTCATGAAGGGTTTTTGTGTATATTGCATGAGGGTGTTACCAAGTGTTGGTGGGTGGTTTTATATTGAATTTACTTGCATGATTTTAGTCTTGAATTGCGTGATTTTATACTAGCATTGCACACCCACCAAGTGTTTGATAAATGTCTGGTTAATGTATCTTGAGTTGTTGAAGGCCTAATATTTGGCATTTGCACACCCACCAAGTGTTTGATAAAATATCAAGTTAATGTATCTTGAGTTGTTGAAGGCCTAATATTTGGCATATGAGTTAAGTGACCTTATGATGATGAAAGGATGATATATATGTGTTGATTCCATGAGAAGTACTTATTGTGTTATGAGTTGATCATAGCCAATTGAGGGGTAATGCCTCAATCACCTAGATGGAGGTAGTAAGCCATCAACCAATTGAGGGGTTGGTACCTCAACCACCTTGGATCGGGGTGGTAACCCATCAACCAATTGAGGGTTGGTACCTCAATCATCTCGAATGGGGGTGGTAAGCCATCAACCAATTGAGGGGTTGGTACCTCAATCACCTTGGATGGGGGTGGGAAGCCATTAACCAATTGAGGGGTTGGTACCTCAATCACTTCTAAGGGGTGGTCTACCTTAGATTCTAAGTACTAAGTTGTGTTATCCATGATGATGGTATATTCCTATACATGTAACATGTTCCATATATAAGCATGTTCTCTTCAAGTATCATTCATACATGCCATATTGTTATATGATCATCTATTGCCTAATTCTGCATTTTGATTATGTTGCTTATCTATTAGTGCATTGCATCCTACATACTTAGCACATTCAAACATACTAACGCATACTCTATGCCTATATGATTTTACCATATAGGAACCAGAGCCCCACTTGATCATCCTCCTCCTCCACGTGACTATTGCGATATCTCTCAAAGCAAGTTGGTGAGTACTTAACTTCAAGGACATACTTCTCTTGATTTATGCTATGTATAGACTCTTTTTTATTTATGGTATACTTTGACTATGAAGGTGAGGCTGGTTTCTTATCTTGGCCCCCGCTAAGTTCTATGTTTAGAGGTATTGTTGGATAAGTTATATAATGATGCTACGAGCTTTGACTCTCTTGACTCTTTTGATACTTTATGATATGAAAGATGTCTTAGAGCCCTATTTATCCCTATTTACTATCTCTTGTTGTTATTTTATTATTTTTGCGACCAACGATGTGAAATGATATGTTAAGAGACTTGTTTGGGGTCCCTTCGAGTTCCCCATGTGTCGTGTCACATCTAGGCCCTAGGCTTGGGTGGTGATACTTTCGGATTAGGTATGGGCACTATGAGTTTGTGGCTATGTCTTTTGGGTTAACTATTGCACCAGCTATCTTCATGGATCTTATGAATAGGGTCTTTAAACCCTACCTTTATTTGTTTGTGGTGGTATATATTGATGATATCTTGATCTATTCCCATAGTGAAGAGGAGCATGTGGATCACTTGAGGGTGGTGTTGCAAATCTTGAGGGAGGGGTTGTATGCCAAATATGAAAAATGTGAGTGTTGGTTGAAAGAGGTTGCCTTTCTAGGTCATGTTGTGTCGGGTGATGTGAATGTGAGAAGAGTTTCCAAACTTTGAAAGATAAGCTTGTCTCCGCTCCAGTCTTGTCTCTAATAGAAAGGTTGAAAGGGTTTATTGTGTATTGTGATGCCTCAAGAATTGTTTTGGGTTGTATTTTGTGCAAAATGGTAAGGGGATAGCTTATGCCTCTAGACAACTTAAGGTGCATGAAATGAATTATCCTACCCATGATCTTGAATTGGCCACCGTGGTATTTTTTTGAAGATTTGGCATCATTACTTATATGGGGTTCATGTTTATGTGTTCAGGCTAATGTTGTGGTCGATGCTCTAAGTAGGGTGTCTATGGGTAGCCTAGCTCATGATGATGATAGTAGCAAAGAAGTGGCTAGGGAAGTTCATCGGTTGGCTAGATTGGGGGTTAGGTTGGAGGAGGTTGATAATGGTGGTATTGTGGCTGTTAGTGGTTCTAAATTTTCATTAGTTGAAGAGGTGAAGGCAAAGCAAGATCTTAACCCCGTCTTGTTAGAGTTGAAGGCCTTTGTGAGAGATAGTAAGGTGGAGGTTTTCTCCTAAGGGGGAGATGGTACCCTTAGGTACCAAGGTAAGTTGTGTGTGTCCAATGTTGATGACTTAAGAAAGAAGATTTTAGAGGAGGGTCATAATTCTTCCTATTTTGTTCACCCCGGTTCTACAAAGATGTATAGAGATTTGAGGGAAGTGTTTTGGTGGGGTGGTATGAAGAGAGATATTGTTAAGTTTGTATCTGGTTGTCATAATTGCCAACAAGTTAAAGTCATGCATCAAAGGTCGGTTGTTCTAGCCCAAGATATAGAGATTCCTACTTGAAAGTGGGAGGAAATTAACAAACAAGTTAAAGTCATGCATCAAAGGTCGTTTGTTCTAGCCCAAGATATAGAGATTCCTACTTGAAAGTGGGAGGAAATTAACATGGATTCAGTGGTTTGGTTGCCTAAGACAAGAAAGTATTTTGATTCTATTTGGGTTATAGTAGATAGAATGACAAAGTTGGCTCATTTCCTTCCGATCGAAACTACTTATGGTGCCGAAGATTATGCTAAATTGTACATTCATGAGTTGGTTAGATTTCATGGGGTGCCTTTGTCTATCATATCAGATTGTGGTGCTCAATTCACTTCTCACTTTTGGAGGTCCTTCCGAAGAGGTCTTGGTACCAAGGTAAACAGATGGCTAAGCCAAAAGAACTATCAAAACTCTTGAGGATATGCTTAGAGCTTATGTTTTAGAGTTTAAGGGTAGCTGGGATGAACACTTTTCACTTATTGATTTTTCTTACAACAATAGCTATCATTCAAGTATTAGTATGGCTCCTTTTGAGGTTCTCTATGGTAGATGTTGTAGGTCCCCGGTTGGATGGTTTAAGGTAGGGGAGATGGCTTTGTTAGGCCTAAATTTAGTTATGGAGGCCATGGAGAAGGTGAGGTTGATAAGGGAAGGGTTGAAAATAGCCCAAAGTTGACAAAAGTCCTATGTTGATGTGAGGAGAAGGAATCTTGAATTTAAGGTTGGTGATTGGGTCTATTTGAAGGTCTCACCCATGAAAGGAGTGGTTTGTTTTGGTAAAAAGGGGAAATTGAGTCCAAGATTTATGGGTCCTTATAGAGTGTTGAGAAGGATTGGTAAGGTGGCCTATGAGTTGGAGTTGCCCAATGATATGAATATAGTCCATCCGATCTTTCATTATGTTGAGGAAGTATGTGGGTGACCCAAGCGCTATTGTGCCTTTAGATGTTGTGGGTGTTGTTGAAGATAATTTGACTTATGAAGAGGTTTCGGTAGAAATTTTGGATAGACAAGTAAGTGCTATTGTGCCTCTTGATGTTGTGGGTGTTGTTGAAGATAATTTGACTTATGAAGAGGTTTCGGTAGAAATTTTGGATAGACAAGTGAGGAGGTTGAGGAAGAAGGATATAGCTTCCATCAAGGTTCTTTGGAGAAACCAACAAGTTAAAAATGTCACATGGGAAGCCGAGACGGATATGCAAAGGCTATATCCATATCTTCTCCACTCTACTCAAGCCTAAGGTACTAATTTAAGTCCTCCTATATGATTTCAAGTCTTAAGTTTCAGCCCTTATGTCATTTGCATGCCTCATGTTTATGTTTTCGAAATGATGTTTAAATGCATTTTTTGCATTCATGTGTTGGACTGAAATCATCTTGATTACTTCTCTTATATACATTTCTTTGACATTCGAGGTGGAATGTTTCCAAGAGGGGAGATATTGAAACGCCCCAAAAATGCCCGAAAAGGTGCCTTGGAAATGCTCATGATCGTAATTTCTATATACCTTAAAATTTGTGCGTGATATCAAAAATCTGACGTCATATTCTTGTTTAGGGGGCAAAATTGAGTGGGAAATGGGTATAACCCAAATTTTAGAATACCCGTAGCGAAAAACAAATTTCACCAACTTTGCAAATCCAGTTAGGGTCCACGACACCTCCGCGACATGGACCCATCGCGAAGATGTGTATTTTGTTGCCAGTTTTTCCTATTACGATCTAAGGCCTTGGGTTCTTGGGCCTAAGCCTTCCTATGCATAAAAACACCTATGCTTAGTCATTTTTCAACCCCATATCATTCAAGATTTCCCCATCGGTTGGCTAGATTGGGGGTTAGGTTGGAGGA
>DF359466.1:50487-65126 GCA_000787875.1 Solanum virginianum
ATTTAGGGCCTGCATCATTTTATGATGCAGATGCAGGTGATCGAGTTCCTCAGCAGCCGCTTCGTTAAGAACTTGCTAGCTTCCAGATAGTTGTGAGGTCTCTTCTCAGTCCGAGGCTCTTGGTTTATGTTGTTTTTCAGTATTTACTTTTAGTTCTAGCTACTTGTGGCCTGTCTCAATAGTTTTTTCAGACATTTGTAGTAGAGGTTCTATAAACCATGTGTTAGCATTTCAGTTTCCAGTTTATTTAGATATTGCTTAAGAGCTTTTATATTCAGTTATGCAAAATACTTTTGATTAGTTGTTGCTTTTATATAGCTTTTCTACTATTATTAAGTCTTTTGCTGAGTAAGAAGCCAGGCCAAGTGGTTCGCTTGGGACCAGAAATAGTTTCCGAGTGTCGGCCACATCCAAGGTGTAGGCTCGGGGCGTGACAAACTTGGTATCAGAGCCTAGAGTTCAAGTGTCCTAGACAGTCTATGGAACCATGTCTAGTAGAGTCCGTATTATGGGTGTGAAGCATTGCACATCTATAATAGGGAGGGTACGGGACATCAGGAAGTGTTATCCTTAATTGTTATTCTTTGTCTCCTGCTTCAGAGTATATCTCTACGAAGTCCCTTCTAACTTGTGAGTTCATGACATATTTTTCAGATCATGCCTCCTCGCAGAGCTAATGGACCAGTAAAGGGTAGAGAACGCCTAGCCAGAAGAAATGTAAACCAGCTAGCCAAATTCCTGAGGAACCTGGAGGTCCAGTTGTGCCTATGGAGCAGCCACAGCAAGCTAACATCTCTAATGCTGAGCTTCGCCAGGCTATTCAGACTTCGGCTCAGGAAATCAGTACTCAGGGAGGTCGCCAGGGAGGTGGCAGGAATGATGGGGTGGATACTGCTAGAGTTAGGGAGTTTCTGAGGATGAACCTACCCGAGTTCATGGGGTCCAATGTGAAGGAGGATCCTGAGAACTTCGTTGAAGAGATTTAGAAGGTATTTCAGGTAATGCGTATAGGTGATGCTGAGCAGGTTGAGTTAGCTACCTATTATCTCAAGGGGGTAACTAGACTCTGGTTTGACCAATGGAAAGGGAGTAAGGCTGATGGGGCTCCAGCTATCACTTGGCCAGTGTTTGAGGAGGCCTTCCTGGGACAGTACATCCCAGGGAGATGAGGCAGGCTAAGGTAAGAGAGTTTTTGAACTTAAAGCAGGAAAATATGAGTGTACAGGAGTACAGCCTCAAATTTACTCAGCTGTCCTATTACGCTCCATCTATGGTGGCAGATATGCGTACTAGGATGGATTTTCTTATGTTCGAGCTCTCTCGAATGACTAAGAGAGAGAGCAGGAGTGCAATGCTGATTGGGGATATAGATATAGCCCATTTGATGACATATGTGCAACAGGTAGAGGAGGAGAAGATGCAGGATAGGGAGGAGTTCCAGAGCAAGAGGGCCAAGACATCAAGCGAGGAGACATGCAAGAGAGGGACTGGAGGTGGAGGTAACTCATCCTTCCAACCTAAGACCGCTAAACTAGCACCTTCATCCATTAATGCACCTGCACTGAGGGTCAAAAATAAGCAGGGATCACAGTACCACAGGTTTTTCGGTAGCCAGTCTCTGGGTAAACTTAAGGATCAAACCGTTATGCCACTTATGGTAAGCATGGTAGATCTCATCCCGAAGAGTGCCTTATGGGCACAAATGGTTGCTTCAAATGTGGTCAGGTGGGGCATTTATTGAAGGATTATCTAATGGGGAAACAAAATATGAGAGATACCAGATTGCAGACGATCTTTTAAGCACTGCAGAGTAAGCCAACCCACAGGGGTACTACAGCAGGGACAAGCGGGGACACAAACTGCTTGTATACCATGGGCACCAGACAAGAGCAGGAGAACTCACCAGATGTAGTTATAGGTATGCTAAAAATCTTTACTTATGATGTCTATGCATTATTAGACCCAGGAGCCACATTATCGTTTGTAATCCCATATGTAGCTATGAAGTTTTGGGTCAAACTAGAATGTCTTCTTGAGCCTTTCAGTGTTTCTATTCCTACTATAGAGTCTATTTTAGCCCAAAGAATTTATAAGGGTTGTCCAGTCTCAGTTTATCATAAGACTATTGTAGTTAATTTGGTGGAGTTAGACATGGTAGATTTTGATGTCATCCTAAGTATGGATTATCTTTATGCTGGGTATACCTCCATAGATTGCAAAACCAGAGTAGTCAAATTTTAGTTTCCTAACGTACCAGTCTTAGAGTAGAAGGGTAGCTCAGTTCTTCCTAAGGGTTAGTTTGTCTCCTATCTCAAAGCCAGAAAGTTAATCTCCAAGGGGTTTATATATCACCTAGTAAGAGTTTAGGATTATCGTGCCGAGGTGCCATCTCTTTAGTCTGTCCTCGTTGTGAATGCGTTCCCAGAAGTCTTTCCTGAGGATCTTCCCGGAGTCCCTCCTGATAAGGAGATAGACTTTGGGATAGACACTCTTCTAGATACTCATCATATATCGATCCGTCCATATTGTATGGCTCCTTCAGAGATAAAAGGATTAAAGTTGCAGCTGAAAGATCTCTTAGATAAGGGTCTCATTAGACCAAGAGCCTCACCTTGGGGTGCTCCAGTTCTTTTCGTGCATAAAAAGGACAGTTCTCTATGGATGTGCATAGATTGCCATTAGTTGAACAAAGTCACCATTAAGAACAAGTATCCTCTTCCCAAAATTGATAACTTATTCGACTAACTTCAGGGTGCTACCAATTTTTCCAAGCTAGATCTTAGATCTGGGTATCATAAGCTTAAAGTTAGAGAGAGAGATATTCCTAAGATAGCTTTCAGAACCCGATATGGTCATTATGAGTTTTTGGTCATGTCCTTCGGGCTGACAAATGCACTAGTAGCTTTCATGGATCTTATGAACAGGGTGTTAAGTCCATACCTAGATATATTCATGATTGTGTTCATAGATGATATCCTGATCTACTCCTATAATAAGGAGGAGCATGTAGACCATCTGAGAGTTATCCTTCAGACCTTTAAGGATCAGCAGTTGTATGCAAAATTTTCCAAGTGTGAGTTCTGGTTGGTATCTGTGGTATTTCTAGGGCACATTATGTCTAGTGATAGCTGACTCGGAAGAAGACTAAGTTCGAGTGGTCAGAAGCTTGTGAGAAAAGTTTCCAAGAGTTGAAGACTAGGTTGACCACTGTTGAGGCTGAAAAGAGAGAGTTAGCTCAAGAGGTTCACAGACTAGCCCATTTGGGGGTGCAGATTGAAGATTCTGATGAAGGTGGGGACATTGTCAAAAATGGGTCAGAGTCATCTCTGGTGATAGAAGTGAAAGAAAAGCAAGACAGGGATCCCATCCTCCTCCAATTGAAGGAAGATGTTCAGAAGCAAAAAGTATTAGTATTCTCAAAAAGGGGAGATGATGTCCTGAGATACCAAGGCAGGTTGTATGTGCCAAATGTTAATGGGTCTTAGAGATAGGATCTTGGCTAAGGCTCATAATGCCAGATACTTTATCCACCTTGGTGTAACAAAGATGTATAGAGATTTGTGAGAAGTCTATTAGTGAGATGGTATGAAGAAGTACATTGTAGAGTTTGTGTCTAGATGTCCAAATTGCCAGCAAGTTAAGGTTGAGCACCAAAGGCCTTGTAGTGTAGCCCAAAAATATAGAGATTCTGGAATGGAAATGGGAGATGATTAATATGGATTTCGTAATAGGCTTACCTCAATCCCATAGATAACATGATTCAATATGGGTAATAATAGATAGAATGACCAAGTTAGCTTACTTTCTACTTGTCAAGACGACTGATACAGCTGAGGATTATGCTAGAATCTATCTTAAGGAGATTGTTAGGTTGCACAGGGTCCCTATATCCATTATTTCAGACAGAGGAGCTCAGTTTATAGAACAATTTTGGAAGTCCTTTCAGAAGGGGCTTGGTACTAAGGTGAATCTTAGCATAACTTTCCATCCACAAACAGACGAGCAAGCAGAGCGGACCATACAGACCTTGGAAGATATATTGAGGGTGTGCATGATAGACTTTAAAGGTAACTGAATGATCATTTACCTTTGATTGAGTTCTCTTATAATAATAGTTTTCAAGACTGCATACAGATGGCACCGTATGAGGCCCTTTATTGAAGAAGGTGTAGATCACCCATAGGGTGGTTTGATGTTGGTGAGGCAGGATTAATAGGACCTGATCTAGTCTACCAGGCCATGGAAAAAGTGAAGGTTATCCAGGAGAGGCTCAAGACAGCTCAGAGCCGACAAAAGTTATGCACAGATGTTAGAAGGAGAGACTTGGAGTTTGAGGTAGGCGATTGGGTGTACCTGAAGGTATCCCCAATTAAGGGTGTTATGAGATTCGAGAAGAAGGGGAAGCTAAGCCCACGATATATTAGGCCTTATCAGATCCTAAGAAGAGTGAGTAATATTGCTTACAAGTTAGAGTTACCAGCAGAGTTGGGTGTTATACATCCGGTGTTTCATATTTCCATGCTTAAGAAGTGCTTGGGAGATCCCTCTCTAGTTGTCCCAGTTGAAAGTGTTGGGATTAAGGACAACTTGTCTTATGAAGAGATTCCGGTGCAAATATTAACTGGCAAGTTCGTAACTTGAGGACTAAGGAGATTGCTTCGGTGAAGGTTCTGTGGAGGAACCAATTTGTGAAGGAAGCAACATGGGAGCCGAGGAAGATATGAAGGCCAAGTATCCACACTTGTTCATTGGCCTAAATGAGGATCTTGAAGGTAAGCTTTCGTATTTTCACCTCGAAGATTTATATTTATTAAGTTAGAGAATCTTGTGGTTTGAGCTAGCTTAGTCCGTATCGTTATCATTTGAGGACGATCGATCCCAAGGGGGAGATATTGTAACACCTCGTGAAATGATGAAAATATCCCTAGAATTGACCTTGAGCATAACGTATCTTTCCGTGCTCTATTTGCAAATTTGAGACCGAATTTGCGATCAGTGCAAAAAATCGAGTCAAAAAATAGTCTCGACTCGACTTTAACTCGAAAAAAACAAAATTATATTTTGTCCAAGTGAGCTTATAAATAGTGGAATTTCCACACCCCTTCCATAATGCAAAGTGAACGCAGAACCACACTTTGATTTTTCTCCAAAATTTGACGAAACACGAAAATTCACAAAAAAAGTACTAAAAAGCACTAGTGCGCGTCGCGCACTAGTGTAGGAATATGACCAATTTCATTTTTCATATGGGAAAGGGAAAATTCAACTTTTCTCACACACCATATCCTAAACTAAGTCAGTTTTAAGTCGATTAATGTTTAAAAACATATTTCTTCTTCACATTCATATGTTAAAAGCAAAAAACCCTTCCCAAAACTTCAAGCGTAGAATTCAAGAACATTAGGGCATTCAAGATTATTCTTTCAATCTTCTAAGAAGTCATTCCAAGGTATGTACAGCCACCCAAAAGTAATTGTTTTGTTAATATTTTTAGAGATTGAAACTAGTTTTCACCCATGAATCTTCAAGTATGAATTGAGACAAAGTTTCCCGTGAAGTTGGGCTAAGTCCCCGAAAGATAAGATTTCAAGAATTCATTCTTTAAAATTTATGAGCTATAAAAGAACATTTTGGGAGTAGTATTGAGCACTAATTTTGGGTAAGACTAGAATAAATTACTCAAGCTCATAAACTATGTAGCCAGCATAGGATAGGATTATACTATGGTACCTTCCTCATTAGCCACTCAGATGGCCCAGTTTGGGATGGATGCACTCCCCTAGTTATTCATCCCTTACCCCAGCAAAGTACAAGACGGCTCTGGCAGCGTGGGCAAGAAGCTGTATCACCACGAAGTTCATAGTGGTGGTTGTTGGTTAGAGAAACTCCCCAAGCTAAGAAACTATATTTTTTTCTTATCAGTTTTCAGCAAGTTATTTTCAGCGTACAAGCCTTTATGATTATTGCTATTTAATTATGAATTATATTTATGTCCTTTGAGAATCATTATGATATACTGTTTAAATGTTTTGGCCATCTTATATACCATACATTCTACGTACTGACGTCTTTACGGCCAACATCTTTTTATGATGCAGACGCAAGTGACTGAGTTCCTCAACAGCCGCTTCATTGAGAACTTGCTAGCTTCCAAATAGTGGTGAAGCCTCATCTCAGTCCGAGGCTCTTAGGTTATGTTGTTTTTCAGTATTTATTTTTAGTTCTAACTACTTGTGTCCGGTCTCAGTAGTCCTTTCAAACATTTATAGTAGAGGTTCCATAGACCATGTGTTAGCATTTCAGTTTCTAGTTTATTCAAATATTGCTTAAGAGCTTTTATATTCAGCTATGCAGAACACTTTTGCTTAGTTGTTGCTTTTATATAGCTTTTCCACTATTATTAATTCTTCCGCTGAGTAAGAAGCTAGGCCAAGTGCTTCACCTGGGACCAGAAATGGTTTTCGAGTGCCGTCACGTCCAGGGTGTAGGCTCGGGGCATGACATAAAAATTCATACTTTTATATTACTATTTTTAGTTCTTGTTAAATCATTATTTTGTATTAAATTACATGTTTTTGGTTATTTTATTTATTATTATTTATTTGTTTATTTAATGTTGATTATATTTATTTTATTCATTTTAACATTTCTAATACAGTATAATAATTTATTTTTTTGTGTTCAGATGAAATTATACGCAAATATGTCTAGTCGGCCCACAATTTAGGCCCATGTATTTGGCCCATTAGGTTTTGAAGCATGTACATAACCTTTACCTTGTTAGGGAATAGTTTTTAGGGTTAAGAATAGAACTTTCATATTTTTACAACAACAACATACCCAGTGGAATACCACATGTGGGGTTTGGGGAGGGTAGAACATACGCAGATCTTACTACTACCTCATAGAAGTAGAGAGATTGTTTCCTGAGAACCCTCATCTCAAAAACCCATAAGCAAAATAAACTAGATATGGTAAAAAAAGAAAAGAAAAAAGAAGGAATAGAAAGAGTGACTAATAGTGAAAAGCACATGATAGTATGTAAATACAATCAATTTAACACATATAAGACAAATAATGATAACTCATGATAGAAGGACCCGACAGAACCTACTACCCTACCATACCCCACGGTCAGACATCAACCTAACCCTACTAACCTATGAACCTTCTACACTAATTCGCCACCTCCACTCTTTTCTATCTAAGGTCATGTTCGCGGTGAGATCGAGTTTTGCCATATCATGTCTAATCACCTTCCCTCAATACTTCTTCGGTCTACCTCTACTCCTCCTAGTGACTCTTAAATCCAACCTCTCACACCTCCTAACAGGAGCATCGGTAGTTCTTCTCTGCACATGTCCAAACCATCATAGTCTCGCTTCTCTCATCTTGTCAGCCACAGGGGCCACCTCTAGCTTCTCCCGAATGTTCTCATTTCTAATTCTGTCACTCTTGGTATGTCCATACATCTATCTCAACATCCTCATCTCCACGACCTACATATTCTGAATATGTGAGTTCTTTATTGGCCAATACTCAACCCCATATAGCAAAGACGTTCTAACCATCATCCTGTAAAACTTACCTTTGAGCTTAGGTGATATCTTCTTATCACACAGTACTTCTAAGGTAAGCCTCCATTTCATCTAAGTTGTCGCAATACGGTGTATGACATCATCATCAATATCACCACTATTCTAGATGATGGGCCCAAGATAATTAAAGTTCTCTCTCTTGGGGATAGGCTGGGTGGAAAGCTTCACATCAATGTCTGCTTCATCCCTTGCAACACTAAATTTGCACTCCAAGTATTATGTTTTGGTCCTGCTCAGTTTGAACCCTTTGGATTCCAAAGCGTGTCTCCAAACCTCAAATCTATCATTAACTTTAGCCTCGATTTCATCAATCAATATGATTTCATCTGCAAATAGCATACACCATGGAACCTCCTCTTGAATAGACCATGTTAGCTCATCCATCACCAAGGTAAACAGAAAAGGGCTCAATACAGATCCTTGATGAAGTCCCATCTCCATAGGAAAATACCTCGAGTCTCCTCCCACCATTCTTACTCGAGTTTTGGCTCTATTGTACATGTCGTTTATCACTCTAATATGCTCCATAGAACACTTTTCACCTCTAGACATCTCCACAGAACATCCCTCAGAACCTTGTCATAGTCCTTTTCGAGATCAATGAACACCATATAAGGGTCCTTATTTCTTTCCCTATACTTCTCTACTAATCTCCAAACAAGATGGATCACTTTAGTAGTCGACCGCCCCAGCATGAATCCAAACTGATTTTCTAAAACAGACACTCTTTTTATCACCCTCATCTCCACTACTCTCTTCTATACCTTCATAGTGTAGCTTAATAACTTAATGCCCCTGTAATTGTTACAGTTTTGAATATCACCCTTGTTTTTGTACAATGGAACCATGTTACTCCTCCTCCATTCATCGGTCATCTTAGTAGTCTTCGTAATAGCATTGAATAGTCTAGTCAACCACTCTATGTCATCTTTGACCGTGTTCTTCTAAAACTCTACCGGAATCTTATCAGGTCTGATCGCCCTCCCTCTCTTCATCCTACCAATAGCACATCTAACCTCCTCAACTCTGATCCGTTTTCAATAACCAAAATCTTGCTACTTTTTGGAGCATACCAACTCCCCTAGCTCAATATCTCTATCTTATTTTTCATTTAAGAGTTTATGAAAATATGATTTCTACCTTAGCTTAATTAAAGTCTCATCTACCAACACCTCACTCTCCTCATCCTTGATGCACTTCACTTGGGCCAAGTCGCGAGCTTTCCTTTCTCTCTCTTTGGCGAGCCTATATAATCTCTTGTCCCCGCCTTTATCACTCAGCTCCAAATATAGGCGCTCAAATGCTGAAGTCTTAGCATTTGTCACCTCCATCTTCACTTCTATCTTTGTCATCTTATAGGACTCCTTAATCCTTCGCTTTCCATCCTCATCCCTACACTCTAACCACTTTGTATAAGTAATCTTCTTAGCTTTCACTTTGCCTTAGACTTTGTCATTCCACCACTAATCGCTTTGACATCTACCAAAGGTCACTCTCGAAACACCAAGTACCTCGGTAGCTACTCTTCTAATGCACCCAACAGTAGTGTCCCACATATTGTTCGTATCTCCGCTACCACTACCGGAATTTGGTGGACTTCGTCGAAAAACCTCCATTTCCAGCCCCTCTCTCCTCTCCACAATCACCAAACCAGATTCTTCTTCCCCAAAATGCCACAAAACCAGACCCCTTTTCTCTACCAAAAAATCATTAGAACCCCACATGAGCTCCACCAAACAGTCGTCAACCATCGGCCCAAAATCCCACTGTTTCGACCCCATTTTCAGTCCATAATAACGTCCAAATACCACCTGAAACAATCCCAAAACCTCATTTTTAGTCCAAATCCACTAACGCCATACCACCCTCAACCACTAGAAAATAGTACCAAACCAGTGTCAAGAAACCCACCACCATGGCAGCTCCAACCAACTGCAAAAATTCAGTACAAAATAACAATCAGCCCAAAACCCCTCTGTCCAGCAGCTCGAAACAACAACCATCGACCTCTAAAATGCCTAAAAAACCACACCCAACAGCAGCACAGCAATCAGCCGCCAAAGCATTCTCTAAACAACCCAAAATCAACCACCAGACGGTCCCCAACAACATCAACATCCGTCACAACCATCTCTTCTCCGGCGGCACCACAAGCTCCCAACTCTAAACTCTAGCATTGCTCCAAATCTAGTGATAATTTTTCTATTCTGTCACATTATTTTACTCTATTTTTCAGTGATGCCATAGTTTCAAGCTTGGATGAGTTATTTTATATTTGAGCTTATTTTAATGCTCATGTGGTTATGAATTTGTGACTGAGTTTCATTTGATTTAGTTGTGTTTTGACTTTTAAATGATATTTGTGACTATTTTCATTTAGCTATGTTATTTATTAATTGTTGTTCAATTTTGTTCATTTTCTACTAATAGTTTTTTGTGTTTCATGATTTTCACTCTATGTTTTGTTTATTAGCTACTATTTTGTTGCTCTTGATTTAGTTTAGAATTAGTCTCATGCATTTTTTGAAGACAATTTTTAGTGAATTAAGTTGTTGCCACCTAAATTACTGTTAGCTAGTTGTTTCATCTATTTTGTATTTCTTTTAATTACATATGATGTTGTGTTTGGAAGATGTTAAAAATGGCCAATGACGAATCTATCCATAGGTTTTCGAGGTCTCTCCATTCAAAAAGACGGAAAATTTTAGTTTAGACTAATATTTATTATATTTTAAAATTCAAAGATTTTTTTTAAGTTCATGCACATATTGTTTGTTAAAATTAGCCAGTGACGAATCTATCCGTCGGATTTTGAGGCCTCTCCATTCAGAAAGACGAAAAAAGTTAGTTTATATTCATATTTGTTACATGTTAAAATTTAAATTTATTAGTCTAAGTTTATTATTTATTAAACTGGATAATGAAAAGTCTATTCGTTGGATTTCGAGGCCTCCCCATTAAAAAAGATTGAACAATTTTAGTTTATTCTTTATTTATTCATTATTGTATATATTATTGACATTAAGCAAATACTAGGACGTTCCTAATCTCGTTATTTATTTTATTATTTGTATATATATATTGTGATTATTATACTTATGTTATATTGTGTATCTTCTCCTCAATTTGAAAAAATGAGTTCAGTTAGGGCCCGCAATTATGGATTCTAAAGGGTGCTAATACCTTCCCTTCAAAATAACTTGAATCCTTACCTGAAATTTTTTGGTTTGCGGACTATTTCGTAAATAATCAATTGGTTTCTTAATTATCCTTAAAATTAGGAGGCGACTCTAAATTCAATCATTTTTCTAAAAACATTCTTTTAAATTTTTTTATTTAATTATTTTTACGATTTGCCATGGCGTTGAACATTCGAGATGTCAACAAAGATGATGATATTTTTAATGATGATGAAATATAACCACCATATACTGCTACTAGTCCTCCCGCTCCCTTCCCCCGTACATCCATCTAGTAGGCCCAAGACGAAATGTGCAAAACAAAATCTATTGTTTGGCAATTTTTGACATAAAGTGAAGATAAAACTACAATAATTTGTAATAAATGTAAACATGTTTAAACTAAAAACTTCAAGAAAGGGGGTGAGACGGATCATTATAAAATCATTTGATGCATTGTTGTAAACTAGAATTTTTGCAAGCTCAAGCTATAGCGGATGCAAAAAAAAACATGGAACTCCCCTTCCCAAACCATCCGTAGGAGTAGAAGGTTCAAACATGGTTCAATCGCAATTAAACCTTTCTATGTTTCCGGTCCTAGTACACATCACTCTTATAGTAGACAACGGGACCTAGAAGAACTTGCAAAAATAATTGTTTTTACTAGTTTGCCACTTAGTTTTGCTGAAAATCTGGGTATTATTCGTTATATTCAAATTGTTTATAATCCATCGTTTAATGGTTTTTCTAGAAAAACAATTAAAAAAGACATTTTGTATTATCAAGGTTGACATGTATAGCATCTTCATTGTTTATTTGCATATAATACTTATAAATTAGCAATTACTTTTGATATAGGTCGTAGGATAACTGGTAATGATTATTTTACAATTACCGGATATTGGATTGATTTTTTTTGGTAGTTGGGTGTTGGATTGATGAAAAATGGATAATGCAAAAAAGAATTTTAGGTTATAAAAGTTATAAATTATGTAAAACTGGTTCTTATATAGCGCAAATAATTCTTGATGTTTTAGAATTTTATATTTATTAAAAATAATTAGTGTAGTTTTAGATAACACTTCAAACAACAACCTTGTTGTTGATTATTTAAAATCAACCCTTAGTCCTAATTATGATGATGGTTTTTATATTAAATGTGTTGCACATATTTATAATTTGATTGTTAGAGACGGTGTATCATTGTCTGAAAATGGTTGTGTAAAAGTTGAAACTGTATGTCATTTTATTTTTAAATGTCAAGTAAAAACTAGACATAAGAAATTTGAAAATTGATGTATTGAATGTAATCTTGTTGTTAGAAAATTTTCAAAAACAGTAGCAACTAGGTGGAATTCTTTATATGAAATGTTTAAAATAGCTTATGAATATAGAAAATTTGTTACAATGGATTGGAATGCCCATAACGCTGATATGGATTATCAACTTGACGAAAATGATTATGCTGATGTTAAAGAGCATATTGAATTTTTAATAGTTTTTTATTTTAGCTACAAAATAAAATTTTTGGTCTTTATTATCCAACTATTTGTTCTTTTTTACCAAACATTTGTGTTATTTTTAATAAATTTGCTCAGTTTAAAAATAATTCAAAATTTAAAGAGTCAGTTTAAAAATGATTGAAAATTTTCAAAAATATTTTTTTCAATTCCTCAAATTTATTTAATTGCTTATTTATTTAACCCAACATACAAACAAGTAGTTACATCTCGAATGGTAGAAAGGATATATTCAACTTTAGATATTAAAGACGATGAAGATAATCAATTATAAATTTGTCAATGGTTAAAAGTAGCACTAAAACTGAAGCTAGGAAATCATATGATTTATATAATTCTAATGTAGAAGACAAGTACAATATCAAGAACCCGAACCATCTATATGTAGATACGAGATCAACATTGAGATATGTTAGAAAGTTATTTTGGACTTACTTCTAATGAAAAAAAATGATTTTGATGAATATATTAACCAGGGTACAGAAAGCATAAAGGATGGAGATGGGAAGCCGCAATATTTGGAATGGTGGAAGAATCGCATGCTTTTTCAAAACTTCAGCAGGTGGTTCGTGATGTGTTAACTATTTAAGCATCGTCATAAGTGGTTTCAGAAGGCACTTTTAATGCGGCAAGATTTCAAATAGGAGATCATAGATTTTCACTAGCAGCAGATAGATTGAAATTTTTTTTTTTAGAGACTGAATCAATGTAGAGCAGAGGAATTTAGGGCGTCCAACTTTGCCGGCTCAATTTGAAGCCAATATAGATAATATTGTATCGAAATCAAATGAAGACAACATTGTTTTTATGGCGGAACAAGCTCAAGAACGAATTTCGAAAACTATAATATTAGATATGTTAGAATCACTTAGTCAAGATTTTTATTGTGGTGTAAGATATTAGTATATTACTATAAATAAGGCCTAAATGAAACAGAACTCTTCCTAGAAGGTGATTGCGTAAATTAGTTTCTTTTCTAATATTTGTACAATTTAAAGTAACATAATAAAATTATAGGTTGTTCGCCTTTTTTATAATTATTATCTTGAATTTACTTTTATTTTATGTCTAGAAGTTTTTTTTAATATATATTTTCCTACTCAAATCATTAAAGTTAAAACTTTAAAATATAAAATAAAACATCAAAACTCTAAACTTTAAAATTTAAATTTTATATTTTAAAATTTTGAAAATTTAAACTTTTAAACTCAAAGTCTAAAGTTTGAACTTTAAGATTATAAAAACTTTAGAGTTTAAACTTATAAGATTTGAAAACTTAGAAGTTAAAACTTTAAAGTTTAAATTTAAAGTTTAAACTTTAAACTTATATATTTGATAATATATAACTTTAAAACTTTTCAAATCATGAAAATATAAACTTTAAAGTTTAAACTTTAAAATATATAGTCAGTTGATAATTTAAAAAAGCCTCTAAAACTAACTTTAGAAAACTTTTTAAAGTTTAAAATTTAAACTTATATTTTTTATTATTTTGAATTTTAATTTAAACTTTAAAGTTTAAATTTATAAAAAAATTATATATTTGAGAATTTTTAAACTTTAAATATATAAAAAATTGAAACTTCACAACTTCAAACTTTAACCAATAATTTAAATAAAAAAAAAGGAAAATCTCGATTTCCTATCCGGATCCAGTTCTTACAGGACTGGGATGGGACCCCTATTTGTACCGATAAGACCAGTCTCAGTACTAGTTTGGTTCCAACCAGAATTCCTAGTGTTGCTACCGTTACCGGTCCAGTTTCGGGAAGCGCCGGTCCAGCAGTCCCGTTACCAGTACCATCGCCGCCCTTACCAAGAATTACGAATTACTCGATTTTACCTTGTTTGTTCTTCATGGTTCTTGCAAACCTAGTTGTGTATTTAGCTATGCATAATCATTGTATATGAAAGAATCATGATATAGAATAACACAATTAAACACTTACAATGATAAAGTTAAGAACAAGAAATCCCAAATTCTTCACTAGAAATCATAAAGTAATGTTTCTGATGTAATAATCACAAAGTCTGAAGTCACAAAGTTGCTTCTCAATTATCTCGTGCATCTCTTTGTCAAAAACACCTAAAAAACTATTTTAATAAGTAAAATACAAGTCCAAAACAAAATAGGAAAATTGGATTTGGTTGGCTTTACGATTGAGGTTACGGGTCGTACAAAGTTTGCAGCCCATACTGGGGCTTCATATTCTTCATCCTTCAAAAACTAGCGTCAATTTTACAAGACCTTTCTACGGGCCATATTCAGACTTACGGCCCCATTTAGGGTTTCTTCTGACAGCTTTTTAGAAACTCCTCTAATTCTAATCTTTAAGATACGA
>DF359466.1:65153-75254 GCA_000787875.1 Solanum virginianum
TTAAGATACGAAACCTAATCCATGACTCATACAATATTCTACGACTTGTCTGACAGTTCATGGATGCAACTTCAGAAAACATGTCCTTCACTGGATCTCAACTACGGAACCCCTTTATAGCTCATAGAAGTATCTACTCGTGGAGTGCTTCGTACTTCCTCAAAAACTCAACATCTGTAACACTTTGCCCAAAATCATGCCAAATCATATAATCTTGAAAAATAAATATAAAAACACATCAAACCTACTAACATCACTTTTAGAACATACAAAATTTCAAGTTTTAAGCATAAAAGATATTGTATTTTGACAGCACATCAGGGACTCCCATTTCCTATGGTGGCATGTAGTTATGAGACAATGAGATTCTATTAACAGTCTCATGCCTCTTCTAATGAGGAGTTTTTGCATCATCCCAAGGTCCACTCGGTGCACTTCAACATCATTCTAAGAGCATGTCATGTCATGGGATATCTTATGATGCAATGCACTATTACATGTAAATTAGCTTTAAGATCTTGAAACTTGATGGAAATATGCATAATCATATGTATCCATGACAACCAACCATACTTGAAGTAACCCATAAACCAATTCACAAACCCATTACTTGAAATCAATGAGATATATGAGTCAATAAACCAATTCATAAAATTCTTTTGATTTAGACTTGATTCATATACAATAATAATAATAAAGGAAGTATGAATTTAAGTAAAATCAAGCAACCCACATCAACTTCATAACCTAAAATTCCATAAGTAAGGAAAAATCACAATTAATCATGGAATCATGAAAATTACTAATTAGTCATGTATAAGAGTAGTACGATTCACCAATTTAAAAGATAATTAAAGAAACCCATATCTTAATCTTTATGACCCCCAAATTGGCTTGTAAAGAAACCTCAAATAAATTCATAAATTTCAAGTAAGACAACTTAATTTATACTTCCTCATGCATATAGGTAGTAGAATCCATCAATTTAATACCAATTTTAGGAAATCCATCAAATATCTTTAAAACCCTAACTTCCATAATATAGAAATTCAAGACATAGCATTCATCCCATGATATTAAATATTGTTTCATAATAATATAGGTTAACTAACATCAATAAATTCATAATATAAGCAATTGGCATCATAATATGAAAACCCATGGAATTACATACTTGAAAGTAAAAAATGAAGTAGAAAATAATTTATGTCTCTATGGGTGAAAGGAACCCATGGATGAAACCCACATACCTTTAAGCCTTGAATAGAAGTTTGAATGAAGTTTAACCTTGAACCTTATAATTCTTGAAGTATTTTTCACTTGAACCTTGAAAGAAGACTTAAGAGGATTTTTTAGTATTGGGGGTTCAAGGGTTTGATTGAGAGAGTGTTGAGTGTATTAGTATAGATATGAGAGTGTAAAAGGGTGAAAACGCACCTAAGGATGTTGAAAATATATAGGAGGAAATGACTCGAAAGTCACCACTCAAAACTAAAAAGGTTGCATGGATGGAACCTTCTAAGAAGGCCATCCATGACCCGTCAAAAACACTACTGCCCATAGTGCGGGTGATATGTGCAGGCAGTTTGATAGCGCTTTACTAAAATGGGCATAATGTTTTGGTACGAACTTCGAATGAGGTGAAAATAGTGGCGTTAGAAAGATACTTCAAAGAGCTTTTATTTCATAGGTCATCCAACTTCTAGTTCATTGTGTGCTAAAAGATATAATCATTTGAAGCTGACATATATATGAACTCATGCTAGAACTTAGTCGATTGGAATAGTTTGCGGTTGGCTTGATGAGAAAGCACCTTGGAATTTCTTGAGGAGTCATGGAGGGACTAGACAAGGTTGTTCAGGGCTTAAGGGTATAGAAAAGATCAAAAACACTATTCGTAAAAACTAGTTGGGTTAATCCACGAAGGCCTATTTATGGGCCATAAATGAATGCACGACCCCTGCATGTCGTAAATTAAGATCCAGAAACTATCCCACCAAGCTCCAAAATCACAAACCTTTCCATGGTCCATAAAGTTTACCACGAGCCATAAAACCCTTCTTAGATCCCTTCTGTACTTAATCAAAATTTTTTATTTTCAGGACCCTATCTATGACCCATTATTATGACTCGTAGAGCACTTCATGACCCGTAGACTCTTCTCGTACTGTACTTCCAGAATTTGAAATTTTTCCCAAAGAAAAACTCTTAATCCATGTGGCCTTTGTATGGTCTATGAACTAAACTATGACCCGTACTTAGGTCTCATGCTTTCATTCCAGTGACCAAATTTTTAACTTTTGCCTTAGCCTCAACCTCAAACTTATGAGTCATTACATTTTGGCTTACTTTGGTAATATTTTTGGGGCATGTGATGTCCAAGAAAGGCATCAAGATTGATTCGGCAAAGGTTGAGACTGTTAGAGGGTGGACTAGACCTACCTCTGCCACAGATGTAGATTTATGTATTATGATGGGTATTATCGATATTTGGTACAGGGCTTCTCTACTATAGTGACTCCATTAACTAGGCTCACCAGAAGAATGTAGCATTTGTTTGGTTAGAGGAGTGTGAGGAGAACTTCCAAAAGCTCAAGGATTTATTGACTACCGCGCCTATTTTGACCTTTCTAAAGGAGGGTGTTAATTTCACCATATATTGTGACACATTAGGTATTGGGCTATGAGGTGTGTTGATGTAGGAGGGGAAGATGATTGCCTATGCCTCAAGGAAATTGAAGACTCGTAAGAAGAACTATCCTTCGCATGATCTAGAGTTGGCCATTATTGTCTTTGTTTTAAAGTTGTGATGACACTATTTGTATGGAGTTTAGTGTGAGATATTTACTAATCACCATAGCTTACAATATGTTTTCAGCTAGAAGGACTTGAATTTGAGGTAGAGAAGATAGATTGAGCTTCTAAAGGATTATGACTTGACTACTCTATACCATTTGAGAAAGGCTAATGTAGTGGATGATGCTTTGAGTAGGAAGACTTCTAGTATGGGCAGCCTTGTAGCCATCTGGGCATAGGACCGACCCTAGGCTAGAGATATTCAGAGATTGGCCTAGTGGGTTCATGAAACTATAGTTTTCTGATGATGGTGGTGTGCTTGTATTCTTGGAGGCGTAATCTTCTTTGATGGATCAGATCCATGAGCGACAGTTTGAGGATGAGAAGTTGTGTCTCATTCGTGACAAGGTCACTAGGAATAAGGCGAAGGAGATCATACATGATGTCGATTGGGTATTGAGGATTAGGGGGTCGAATTTGTGAAACGCCCCAAAAGTGCCCGAAAATGTGCCTTGAAAATGCTCATAATCATAATTTTTATATATCTCAAAATTCGTGCATGATATCAAAAATTTGACTTTATAATCGTGATCAAGGAGCAAAATTGAGTGGGAATAGGTATAATCCCAATTTTTTAGCACCCGTAGCAAAATTTTAATTTTCCAAATTTGCGAATCAGTGTTATTTGTTCCTCAAAAATCATGTTTCAGCTTAAGGTACTGGGGTCTTAGGCACATGCCCATCTATGGATAAAAACACCTATACTTAGTCATTTTTCTACTCTATATCACCCAAGACACCCTCAAAACCCTCTCTAATACTTAGTCAAATATTTCATCCAAAATTCAAGTGTCCCAAGCTCAATTCGGGATCTCAAGAACTCTTTTCAAGCTCCAAGCTTCCTTCAATCTACATCAAGGAAATCCCTCAATTTGAGGTATATGGGTTTCAACCATTTGGTCCTTTCACCGATGGTGCCCAACCTTCCTTTTTATGAAAATTACATGTTTTCAAGTTGTGTTACTTATGGGTATTACTTATTATAAATTATGATTATAAATTATATTGGGGTTTTATGAAATATTGAGTGAAATCACATGTCTACCTATTTCAAGCTTATACTATGAGATGGTTTGTCTATTGTGACTATGCATATTTTGGGCTATGAAACTATGATCTATTATGAGATTTGATGAAGGATTTCAAGGTATCTTACATGAGGGTTTTACCATGTGTTGGTGGGTTGATTTACATTAAGTTTTTCCATATTATTTCACTCTTGAATTGCATGATTTTGAACTACCATTGCACACCCGCCAAGTGTTTGACAATTTGTCTTGACAAGGATTCTTGAGCTATTGATGATCTATTACATGAGTTATGAATCAAGTGACTATATGATGAAGGGATTGTATATATGTATTGATTTCACGAAAGTATCTATAGTGTTGCAAGTAGACCACACTTTGTTGGGGGGTGCCATACCCAACCACTTTGTTGAGGGGGTGTCAAGCCTCAATCACCTTGTAAGGGGATGCCATGCCTATACTACTATGTTAAGGGCTATGTACCTCAATCACCTTGTCGGGGAGTAGCATGCCTGTACTACCACGTTGAGGGGTATGTACCTTAATCACCTTGTTGGGGGGTGGCATGTCCATACTATCACGTTGAGGGGTATGTACCTCAATTACCTTCCAAGGGGATGGCATGCCTTGGAGTTCAAGTGATAGTTTGCTTGGAATATGTTGATATGGTCTCTTCCTAGACATGTAATCCATTTTGCAAGTTATATGATTTACAAGCATATTTTACTTCAAGTATAAATCATGCATGTCATATTAATATTATACTTATCTATTGCTTATTACTATGTATTTTGACTATATTGGCTTATGTCTTATTGCATTGCATCCTACATACTTAGTACATTCAAACGCACTAATACATACTCTATGCCTACATGATGTTACCATGTAGGAACCGGAGCTCCTCACGATCATCCTCCACGTGGCTGGTTTTGGCATCTTGAAGATAAGCTTTTGGTGAGTCCTCAAGTTTGAAGACACTAGCTATGCTATTCTTGCTTTTGTTATCTTTTATGTTGAACATTTGAAACTATGATAGTGAGCCCGGAAAGTGTCTTGGCCCCCACCCAATCTATGTTTAAAGGTGTTGTTGGAACAATTGATGTATCTATGCTTTGAGCTTTGACTCTTTATGCTTTATAAATGCCAAGATTTCCCTTAGCCCCTTTTTCCCTTGTTTATATTCTCTTTGTTGTTTACTTTATTTTAGCGACTAAGGATGTGTAATTGATATGCTAAGAGACTTATTTGGACCCTTTTGAGTTCCTATTCGCCATGTCACGTCTAGGCCCTAGGCTTGGATCATGACAATTTGTGTGCCTAAGGTGGGTGACATGATCAGGTTGATACTTGAGAAGGCTCATTAAGCTAGATATTTCATTCACTTAAGAGTGGCGAAGATATACCATGATTTGGGTCAACACTAGTGTGGAATGAAAAGAGATGTAGCTGAGTTTGTGGTCAAGTGTTTGACCTACCTATAGGTCAAGTGTGAGCGTCAAAGGCCTAAGGGGGTGTTCCAAAGGATGCCCATTCCTAATTAGAAATGGGAGATGGATTTTATAATAGGTTTACCCATTACTATGGGTGGTTATAACTCTATTTGGGTTATTGTGGGCCGTTTGACTAAGTCTTTACACTTTATTTTGGTTAAATTTAGGTACACAATAGAGAATTTAGCTCGCCTATATATTAGTCAAATCATGAGACTTCATGGAGTACACATTTCCATTGTATCTAATCAAGGTTCTTTATTCACTTCCCACTTGTAAAAGGCCCTACAACATAGTTTGTGGACCCAATTAGACTTGAGTACAATATTTCATCCTTAGACAAATGGGTTGTCTAAGAGGACTATTTATGTGCTAGAAGATATGCTCTAGGCATGTGCGGTTGACTTCAGTGCTAGGTAGAATCAATATTTGCCCTCGGTGAAGTTTGCTTACAACAACAGTTATCATTCCAGTATTCATATTGCTAGCTCCTTCTAAGGCCTTGTATGGCCAAAGATATAGACCGCCCATTGGTTAGTTTGATTTTGTTATAGTGGATAGCCTTGACACGAATTTTCTTAGAGATGTCATGGAATAAGTTTGCCTGATTTAAAGTGAGTTATGATAGCCTAGAGTGTCCAGAAAAGTTATGTTGATAGATATTTAACCCTTGGAGTTCATAGAGGGTGACTGGGTTTGGTTGAGGATCTCACCTATGAAAGGTTTTCATAAGGATCGGGAAGAAGGACAAGCTCAGGTCTAGGTTTATTGGCCCTTTGGGATTCTAGAGAGAGTGGATGAGGTAGAATACAGACTTGCCTTGTCACCTAGTTTATCTACTATGTATCCAGTGTTCTATGTCTCTAAGTTATTGTATTATATCCCAGTTGAGTCTCATGTGATATCTATTAATTTGATAAAGTTGGGTCCAAATTTAATTTATATGGAGGAGCTAGTAGTTATTCTAGATAAACAAGTCTCGAAGTTGAAAACTAAGGAGATAGCTTCGGTACAGGTTCTGTGGTGACATTGACTCGGGGGAGAGGCTACTTGAGAGACACAATCTAATATGCGAACCTACTACCCTCATCTTTTTGAGACTTCAAGTATGTTCCTTGCTTTATGTTTGAGGACGAACATGATTTTTAGTGTTGGATAATGTAATGATCTTGAAGATCACTTTTTCGATAAAATTACTATTTTACCCCTCTCATTAGCGGCCCTGAGTTACGTTTGTTAAATTTTAAAGTTTGTTTTTGAGAATTTTTGAAAAGTTAAAATTTTTTCTAAAGATAAGATTTTTGAGGTTTGAATTGCCTAATATAGAATCATTCAAAGATTCAAGTCTTGAAATGAAACTCTGTCGATTCCATTAATTCTGAAATGTGAAAATTGGGCCAGGAGAATTGTTGGAATCAAATTCAGAATTGTTACGTGAATGTTAGGTTTGGAGTTAAAAATTGAATTAAAGTTTGAGTTAGGTTAGACTTTGGTCAATGTTTTAAGTTTTGATACTCAGATCAATTTTTTTACAATTTCAATGGTCTTCGGAGGTGATTTTAGTACTAAAAATAATTTTGCCTTAATTTCTGAGTGCCCCAATATTATTTTGATGTTTCAAGTGGCCTAAGTTAGATTTTAGGTGCTTAATCAGTTCTAAGTCAAGGAGGCATCGAATTTGATTTTTAACGATTTCATTAAGTGCGAATGTCGAATCTAGCAGGATTGTATATATAATTTATGTGTACAAGATTTTGAAATGAATCCCAAATGTTGATTTTGAGTCTTCAAAATTGTTGAAAACTTTGTTGTGATCTGGTGCTGCAGGTCTCACTTTAACGAAGGCCAGATCGCTACTTCGCTATAGTGTCCAAACGTCGTTATGATGATGCATGCTCATTTTCAGGGTGTCGTTATAGCAACATCATTCATTTTAAACTTTGAGAGCTCGGCTTGAATGACTTTTGCTTGATTTTTTGAAGGCTTTTCACTAAAATGTATTTTCCACTCTCTTTTTCATTACTCATTAATTATCCCTTGATTTTATCATTCAATTTGGAGTATTCAATTGAGAAAATTGGGGATTTTTCATGAACTTGAGTTTTTCACGAAATTGATAATTATAAGTTCATTTTATCTTCATTTTTTAATTAATTTTCACTAACGATTTTTCAAACATGAGAGGAACATTTTCATCCAAAGAAATTTAAATTTTGGCATTGATTTTTTGTGTGAATTTTTGGACGATTTTGTCATTTTCTCCGAATTGCTTGATTTTGGTGTTGTTAGTTTCGAATTGTGATTGTGAATATGTTTTCGAGTAAATTGTGGTGCTTCAGATTTGATTCAAAAGGGGAAGGCATTTTCATTGGCGTGATTGATTGGCTAATTTGGGGCAAGTGAATTCTAAATTTTGTTCAGTTTGATTGAACCTGGTATTTCCTTTCTATGTGAAAATTGAGAATTAATGAATTGTTTTAGCAAATATAATTGGGTAATGGGGATGTTGAAGTAATGTCATGTATGAGTTGATTCATCAATTGATGCCTATTTATTATTGATTAAGACTTTTGAGTTGATATTGTAAATTAGACTTGTAATGCTAATTGATGAGAATGTAAAAGTGTTCATAGTGTTCTATTTGTTGAACTTTGATTCATGTTACATGGAATTGTCCGTGAAACACTTATGTGAAATTTGAGCTATATTCATATTTTGATATATTATTGGAATTATAGAACTAAGTGCTTGTGAAATGTGGACTTAAATGATGAATAGTCCTAAGTTATAATAACAAGAGGTTATTGGATAACTTAAGCTATGATATGATGTGATTACTATGTAATGTGTTGATGATGACACAAGTGTTGAAAAAACTATGAAAATGATTGGTTATTGTTGAATAAATGATTCATGTGGACATCTTGCATATTCTTATACTTCTGAAAGTAATTTTATGTTATGATGACATATATTGCTTGATGTTCCACTAATGATGAAAAATTGAAGGGAAATAGTTTCGGCTAGAAAACAAAAAAAAAAAGAAGCAAAGTCGAAGGAAAATGGTTCTGGCTAAAAAAAATTAAAGACAAAGGAAAATGATTCCAGCTAAATATGAAAGTAAATGCCGAAGGAAAATAATTTCGATGGATACATGATCCATATGTGACCCCCATAGGTTTAAGTCTGATTATATTAGTGAATATGTATCGTAGGACATACATATATTATGATACTTGATATTTGCATTGTATTGCTTACATTTCATGGCATTCCATTCCATTTCATATCATTCCTTACTTGAAAGTTGATAAATGTACTAAGTGTGATGTATTAAATGAATTGAACCTTATATATTGTCGATATTGAACTATTAAGACGTCATGATATGTGTTGAATGACTTGAGCCTTGTATATTGTGAAGGTTGGACTATTGAGAAACTATGATATGAGACTGTAATTGTTTATATTATCTATAATAAGTGTGCTAGCCTTTCCTACATGAAGGTTTTGTAGTTTGGAGGTATATAGTTGGGATGAAAGGGGTGCTTAGTTCTTTATTCTCTACTTGTGATTAGGTCCTTTTGTTGGGTACCTTAGTCTTCACCTTTATTTTTCTACACATGTGTGTAGGTTGTGACCCCTAATCCTGCTAACGTTCTTCTTCCTCTTTTGGATTGAGCTATTGATAGTTGAGAGATAGTTGCTTGTTACTCTAGCATACTCTTAAGATTTTCGGATATCTTTTACTAATTTTATTCCATTTAAGAGATAAAACTATTGAGAGTTGTATCAGTTCTTTCTTATTCTGATGTATTAGAGGCTAGTACCACGTGACAGCCAGTTTTGAGATGGTTTTAGTTTGGATTTATACCCCTTATGCTTTATATCCTTGTTTTCCTAATGGTTTCTCGTTTTAGCTTCCGCATTATCTCGTATTATGCTTTTGTGACTTGTTTAGGCTGACTTATCTCGGTGGATAAAAGCAAATGCCATCACACCCCATTTTGGGTCGTGACATTATGTTAACAATATTTCCTCTGGGATTCTCACTTCTTGAGTTGCTATGTCAAAAGTATTTTAAAGACTTATATTCCGCATTTTATCTCTTGTATGATTCTTATGTTATCTTGCATCGTGCTTATGATAAGAGGCTTGTTCAGGATCCTTTAGAATGCTATTTGTTATGTAACGCCTAAGGCCTAGCTTGGATCATGAAATTTGGCTCCTAATCTAACAGCAAATATGAAGAACATAACACTCAATATTTACAGAATATGCAAAAGTATTATTTTTTTAACATTTAATATCTTATGTATCTCTAAAAATGATGTGAAATTCCATCTGTAAAATGAGTTTACTACATGCACACATATCGAAGAAGAAAAGGGGTCTAAAATATTGTGTTTCATTGAGTTCAAAGATTTACTTGATAAAGTTGTGAGTACATAGATTCAACTTACAAATGGGATCAAGTATAAGCGTCTTCTAGGTTATTCCGCCTTTTAAGAACTAAAGTGAAAAAAATGTAATTGAACCCTAAACTAGTGGAATTTGTATTATTTGTCATTAAGGGATTGTTTGGAAAGATCCTAGTAATTGGATTTGGTGTAATTATACTGTTTGACCTGTTTGGTTGGCTAGATATTTACTTGGCTAGCTGGTAATTGAGTGTACAACAACAATAACAACAACATACCCAGTGAAATCCCACAAGTGGGGTC
>DF359465.1:7303-62511 GCA_000787875.1 Solanum virginianum
ATCTGATACAATAGACGTAGGCATACCATGTTATCTAACCAATTCTTAGATATACAACTTTGCATAATCTTTGGCATTGTAGTTAGTCTTGATGGATAGGAAATGAACTAATTTAGTTATCCTAGCAATGACAACCCAAATAGATTCTAATTGCTTGCAGGTATGGGGTAAACTAACCAAAAAATTGATATTCACATCTTTCCACTTCCATGTGGGAATATCAATATCTTGAGTCAAATCACTGGGCCTTTGATGTTCCACTTTCATTGGTTGACAATTAGGACACTCAGATACAAACTTGGCTATGTCTTTCTTTATACAATGCCACCAACACACTTTCCTCAAATCCTAAGACATCATGGAGGATCCCAGATGAATAGAATAAGGAAAGTTATGGGCTTCACTCATGATCACTTCTCTAAGCCCATCAACATCCAAAACTCACAACCGATCTTGATACTAAAGCACACCATCTCCCATTGGGAGTAAAACTCTACCTTTTTTTCTGTAACTTACTTCTTTAACTCAACCAAAGATAGGTATAAATCTTGTTTTTCCTTGACATCAACAACCATAGAAGACTCAGCCTCATTCTGAACATGAATACCAACATCATTAGAGTCATCCAATCTAATAACCAACCTAGCTAAATGGTGAACATATTTTACCAATTATTTCTTCCCTTCATTAACATGGGCCACACTCCTCATAGGTAGTCTAATAAGAGTATTGACTATAACATTAGGCTTGGCGGGATGATATTGAACACTCATATCATAATCTTTAAGAAGTTGCAACCATCTTCTTTTTATTAAGTTAAGATCCCTTTGGGTGAACACATATTGCAAGCTCTTGTGATCAGTAAACACATAAATATAGTGTCTACAAATTTTCAAAGCAAACACCACAATTAGTAGCTCAAGATCATGAGTTGAGTAATTACGCTTATGCACCTTCAATTGCCTTGATGTGTAAGCTATCACCTAACCATGTTGCATGAGCACTCAACCCAATCCAATCTTTCAAGCATCACAATATACCACAAACCCATTTAAGCCATTTGGTAGAGTCAAAATAGGAGTCGATGTAAGTCGGGTTTTCAAAGTTTGAAAAATCTTCTCATATTCATCTAACAATATAAACTTGGCCTTTTTTTGAGTCAACTTAGTCAATGGAGATACAATAGACGAGAAAAGCCACTTTAAATATCTGAAATATTCAATGGTCTAAGCCAATTCTTCATAGCCTCAGTCTTCTCTGGGTCAACCTTAATGCCATCATCGGTTACCACATGACTAAGAAAAGTTACTTTACTTAACCAAAACTCACATTTACTAAACTTAGCATACAAATACTTCTCCCTCAAAGTTTGAAGAACTAACCTCAAGTGATCTATGCACTCTTGTTCACTTTGGGAATAAATCAAAATGTCATCAATGAAGAAAACCATAAAACTATCAAGAAATGGATTGAACACCCCAATTCATATGATCCATAAACACAATTGGAGCATTAGTCAACCCAAACGACATTACTACAAATTTGAAATGCCTATATGTAGTTCAGAAAGCAATTTTTGAAATATCACACTACCTGACATTCAGTTGATGACAACTGGAATAGAAGTCAATCTTTGAGAATTGTTATCTCCTTAAAGTTGATTAAATAAGTTATTGATTCTTGGCAATAAATATTTTTCTTGATTTGTACCTTATTTAGTTGCCTATAATTAATGCACATCCGAAGAGACCCATCTTTCATTCTTATAAATAATACCAGATCACCCCATGATGAGGTACTTAGTCTAAAAAAGCCTTTCTCCAACAAGTCTTTCAATTGGTCCTTCAACTTCTACAAATTAGTCTATACCATATGATAAGGATGAATAGAAATAGGTTAAGTATCTGGAAGGAGATATAGCGAAAGTCTACTTCCTTTTCAGGAGAAATACCAAGAAAATCATCGAGGAACACATTCGGAAACTCATTAACCACAATAACTAATTCAAGAGTAGGTGGCTCAGACTCTACATCTCTAATCATTACAATAAGATAAATACACCTCCTAGAAATCATCCCTCAGGTTTTGAGATAAGAGATAAACTAACCCTTAATAGCAGAATCACTACCCTTCCACTCCAGAACAAGCTCATCTAAAAATTGGAATTTGACTTTTCGAGTTCTACAATCTATAGAAGCATATAAAGCATGCAACTAATCCATCTTAGGAATAATATCAAAATCAAACATCTCAAGTTCAACAAGATCATAGGCAAGGACTTTATGCAAGATAGAGACAAGACAACCTTGATAGACTCTTTGAGATACAATAGACTCACCCACAAGAGTATAAACTAAAAAGGGGCCCCTTAAGGTTTTAAGACTCAAACCAAACTTAACAGCCAAAAGAGGAGTCATAAAAGATAAATTTGCACCTAGGTTAAGCAAAGTATAAGTATCAAAATCAAATACTTTTAACATACTAGTGACTACATCTAGAGTCTTCTCTACCTCCTGCCAGACATCTAAAGCATAAAACCTATTATTTTTGGGTGCACCACCCTGTGGAACCCTAGACTTAACTTGATTACCCTAAGCTATTTGACCCTGACCCTTCTTGACAACTTTAGGATAGTTAGTAATCTTGTGGCCTATATCACCACACCCATAACAATTACCCGAATCTCTTAGACATGCTCTTGAGTGATTTCTTCCACACTTGTCCAATCGATGATGTATTGGCAGATGTCCAATAGGAGCTTGGGAGGAGGCACTCTATTATTAGAAACCCTTGCATTGGAGCCTTGTCCCTGATGAAAGCAGCCATATCTACCACCATTTCAATAGTTAGAGAACCCATCATCATAAAAAACATTCTTAGAATCATTTACCCTCTTCTCCTTGAGCTTTTCCCCTTCAATTTGTTTACCATAAGTCATTAGCCTAGAGATGTCCATATCAGGGATACACATAGTCGTACGACATTCTTTCACAACCAAATCAGAGATCCTAGAAAATAAACTTATGCATTCTTGCATGGAGGTCAACCACTAGCATAGGAGCATACTTTAAGAGCTTTGTAAATTTAAGGGCATATTCCCTCATACTCATACCACCCTATTTGAGGTTAATAAATTCTATCATTTTGGCCTCTCTAAGCTCAAGAGGAAAGAATTGGTCCATAAAAGCAAACGTAAATGCTTCCCAACTAACCCCATCATCACCAATTGTCTCCATTAAAAAATGTGTATACCACACTTAAGCCATAAACTTCAACAGATAGGCAGTTAGTTCAACTTTCTCTTCTGAAGTCACCCCCATGATAGTCAACACCTTAGAGATTTCATCAATAAAGTCTTGAGCATCCTCATAAGCTTTCAATCTATAAAACTCTAGAGAATTCATCCGAGTAAAATCTCTTACTCTAGCAGTCGAAGTGAGAGCATGAGGAGGAGGATTGGCCTGCCTAGCCTGATTAATCACCACTTGGGTAAGCATGGAAAAGGCTATTCAAAATTTATATATTCGAAGTTACCTTAGGTCGTTGCTTATATTAGTCCACTTAGCCTAAAATAACCAACTAAATGCTTAATATATCCCTTGGTCCTAATATTTGTGCTTTATATGTACTTTTTTCTTTGTAAACACCTAAGTAACCAAGCATTTTTGAATGTAAAATCCTAACTTTTTCCTTGGTCCTTCCTTGAATATTGTATAGCTCAACTTAAGCAAAAAGTCTAAGTTGAGCCTGGCTACCAAAAGTGGTCCTAATTCATAGATTGGAAATTATGTACCTCACTTCAAGCCAAAATCCTAAGTTGAGGGTGACTATTGTATGGAAAACCACACTAAATGGGGATGGAAGCTAGTGATACATAAAAAAGGGGGAAAATATGCAATGGGTGTGAGAAAAATGATTAGATGCCAAAATAATGGGCTAAAAAGAAAAAGAATGTGAAAAATAAGAGGCAATGAACTTAAAATTTTGAATAGGGCTCCCAAAGATCTTTGAAATAGGAGAAGGGAAGAATGAGTTAAAAAGCATGGGCAATTAATATCATGATTTGACGGAGAAGGGAAGAATGAGTTAAAAAGTTTCAATCTTGGTAGGGCAAAAATGTAAAATAACACAGCCATAAGGAGGGACATTAGTCATTATGTTCCAAAAATATCATATTTGATCTGAATAAGCCTACGTTACAATCTAACAAACTCTTATAGTGATCTTATTCCAAGTGGTCCAAGGTTATGGTCATGAGAATAACGGCAAGCATAAGGTATTAAGCACAATATTTGAATATCTATTATGAGTGTGAGTGATTTTGTTATTCCCAAGCATTAAAATTTGAAAATATTATCATGAGTGAGATATGGGGCTTCTTTTTATGAGGGTACTGGAGTTACCATATTGATTCTAGGATATTTCAGTAATTATGGCTTATCTATGGTTACCTTGCTTATCATTGTTACATTCTGACATATATTAATCTGCATTAGTTTGCTTGATGACTATTTGATATGCAATGATATATTAGTACAGGTATCTATGATTGATTGAGAGATAATGTATGCCATTGGATGGAGGACTATTGTTGCTATACTGCTTATGTAGATTAAGTTCGTCACTTAAGGACAAGCAACAATTTTAATTTGAGGGTGTTATTGTTCTGATAAAGTACAACACTTTTGATGCTTAAAACTTGGAACTTTGTGTGTTCTCGAAGCGATATTAGTAGTTCTGATGTGTTTTATGTTGATTTTGTAGGTTTATAGGATTCCAAATGATTTTGGGCAACTGTCTACAAAATTGAAGTTTTTTGGTAATTTATTGAGAACCCTAAGGATCATGGTTCACTCACGAACCATAGGTTGTTTTCATGAGTCATATCTAGTGAAGGGCCAAGTTTCAAATGTGTAAGGACTTGGACTCTATGTGACTTCAATGGAGCTTGGAAATTTGGTTTCGAAAAGTTTTGGACCAAGGTGATGCTTTATAGAAACCTTCATGGTCTGTGTGGTGCTATACAGACTATGTGGAGCCTCTTTTAAGTGGCCCTTGGCCTTGTGTGGGGTGTGAGGGCCTTAAAGTGGAGTTTGGGACCAAGGTATACCATACTTAGACCCCCACACAGTCCGTGAGAGGCCATACGGACCGTGTGGTGGATTGTATGCTAGCATTGGGCTTGAGACTCCATAGTTTTGAGCCCAGGGCAAGTGGTATGGCCCCTCTCAGGGACTATTTGGTGCTTCACGATCTCTGAGGCCCTCCCGTACGGGTGTCAGAGTGAAAACTTTTATAAGTATTGGATCATCGTCTTAGAACTTTGTCATAAAGAATTTTTCCTAAGTGAAGTGGTACAAAGGAGTACACAAATCATATGGCTTTGTATGGTCTATACCACCTTCAGTGTGGGTGCCTACGTAAAAATCTTTTAAAGTATGGGATTGCCGTTTTGGACCTCTTCAAGTGAAATGTTTCTACGTGCTGGACCACAGTCAAGTATATGGTTCGTATAGTGCCTCATGAACCATATACCTTCTCCTTGAGACCTTAACTTTAATTTTTGTACTCATTTCATTAATGGTGTTTTAATAATTATGGTTCGTCCTAAGGGTCTTTTGTGACTTTCTATGCTATCTAAAGACTTTCAAATGACGTATACTTTGTTTCTTTCATTCAAATTCATTCCTACACTTAGAATTATATTGAACTTTCCTTAAGAACTTTCTCAATGACTCTTGTGAAGACTAATCTTGGGAATCAAGGTAAGACTCCTTTTTCTTCAAATTTCTTCTTGAATCTTCTTTATTAGCTAAGGTATGTGGGATTGATTCTTCGTCCCTTTCAACCAAGAAAACCCAAACTCTTTTCAATTGATTTTCATGAAATTTTGCTTACTTTAAATATGGGTTTTGAAGATTATTCTTTATTAAATTCAATTAAAGTGTGGGCTATGCTTATTTGTTGATTTAAGTTAATTTAAGCCATAATTTGTTGAATTATATTATTATTATGAATATTTGAATATGTATTGTCCCTTTAATATTTGATTTAAGCATGGGCAATTAATATCATGATTTGACTATGAAGTTTACTTATGGGTTTACTTGAATTTAATATTATATTTGTTGATTTTAGATTGAATCTATATTATCCATTGGTATTCACATATAATTCATAGCATATGCATTCATAAGCATTGGATTTTATGAAGATTATCAAGTCGGTTAGCCCAATTATGTTTATGTAAATGATTTTGATAAGATATTTTGTATAACAAGAATGTGATCACATAAATGCCTATTGTTATCAGCTCTTTGAGCATATTGGGTGCTTGCACCTTAGTTTTATATGCATGAGCTACTCCTACGTATGAGAAACATAGTTATGAACTATTATTTGGCTTTTACCCCAAGTATGAATGATTATGAGAAATATTTGGCTTCTAAGACTAAATGTTCATTGAAATGATTTGAAATTACTATTGCCTTTTTTTGAAAGCATGTACATGTATAAGTATTCTCATGGGATATTTTGACTTAGCACTGATGGATTGGGGGCGTCAGGGCTATCCCTAAGGGTCCTCTCCCTTTCCTTAAACTATGTGCTAGCATATGAGTAGTAGCCATTACCAAAATAACCAGGTTGTAAGGGATGGCTATACATTTATTGATATGATATGATATTGGAAATCCTTCAGAAATGATTGGGTTGTAAGGAAAGTGTCCATCCACTGAAATGATTGGGTCGTAAGGTGTGATGAGCTTACCCTTGGCAAGTAATCTTCTCTTACTGATGGGAGGTCTTCATAGGATTGCTTCATGTTATGGCTTACATGACTTTGGTTTGTCAGTTATAGTCCATCCCCACTATATATGAGCATTAGTGCATTTCATACATCCTTAGTTTCATGGCATATTATATACTATATCTGTTGCTATATATATCTCTTTCTATAGTATGTGCCCTTATCATCTAACATTGAATGTAGGTTTGATAAGTCATATGCATTGCGTGCCTGTATATTTAGTACATTCAAATTTACTAATGCATACCTTTGCCTACATGATCTAACCATGTAGGGGCCGAGGACTACCTTCATCCACCATATGACAGTTAGCTTGAATCTTGAGATTTGATTTTTATGGTGAGTCTTATCTTTCTAGGACAAACCACCATTCATCTACCTATGGTGCTTCTATTTATGTCATTTCCTTTGAGGGTGAGCCCATGGTATGTCTTTACCCCCATCCTATCTTATGAGTAGAGGCATTATTGGATATCATGTAACTCTTTTACGATTATATGCTAAGTGTTATATTTAGAGATTATATTTATGCATATGGTTTCGTATTAG
Organism: Solanum virginianum; assembly: GCA_000787875.1. Classification (NCBI taxonomy): domain Eukaryota; kingdom Viridiplantae; phylum Streptophyta; class Magnoliopsida; order Solanales; family Solanaceae; genus Solanum; species Solanum virginianum. The sequence continues at coordinate 14,661 of DF359465.1, forward strand.
TTATCGTTATGTGGATTGGTTATGAGTATTATGATATGTTTATATGTATGATATGAAAGATCCTTTGTCCCGAATTGTCTCCATAGAGTGAGTCATACTTACCCATCTCTTAATATTTATGTGCTACATTTTATGTGTATCCATGTTTCTCCATTTCCCTGTGCCACCCCTGTAGCGTGAGTCCTAATTTTCCATCCTTTAAAACTATGTGTTTATTATTTGTTTACACTTTCGAATTGATGATGTGAATATGGATAATTTAAGGCTTGCTTATGGACTCTCTTGGGTTCCTATTCACTATGTCACCCTTAGACCCTAGGTCCGAGTCATGACAACCTTGGTATCAAAGCACTATATTTGTAAATGATACCCCGAGTCTAACATACCGTGTTGAGTAGAGTGCTATTCATGGGTGTGAAGTGAACCATGCCTAGGGGTGGGAGGCTATGATGGCATTCTAGGAATTATCTCACTTCTTCATGTCTTATGTCATGCTTTACACCATATATTATGGTTTTTTTATCCTAGTGCTATCCTTGTTACATTACAGAAGATGCCTCCATGAAGAGCTCCCCTACCAAGACCAGCCTCAGCTTGTGAGGACTAAGTTCCCCAAGGGCTTATGAAAGAGCCTATCTCTAATGGTGAATTCTATATATCCTTTTCTATGCTTACCTAGGTGGTGACCACTCAAACTAGGCAGACTAATCTTTCTCGGGATCTTACTCCAGCCTCTGGGGTGAGAGATTTCACCCAGATGAATCCTCCGAAGTTCTATGGGTCAAAGGCTGATGAGGATGCTCAAGAGTTCATTGATAGGCTCACTAAAGTGTTGACTATTATGGGAGTCACTTCTAAAGAGAAAGCTGAGTTGACTGCCTATCAATTGAAAGATGTGGCCCAAGTGTTGTACACTCAATGGTTGATGGAGAGGGTATGTGGTAATGTTGTTACTTTGGAAGAATTCATGTTCGCATTTCCTTATCATATGGCACCGACTAAGTTAAAGGACTAGTTGAAGGATTTGTTAGAGAAGGGCTTTATTAGGCCAAGTATATCTCCATGGGGTGTTCTAGTGTTATTTGTGAGAAAGAAAGATCTCTTCGAATGTGCATTGATTATAGGCAATTGAATAAGGTAACCATCAAGAATGAGTATCTATTTCCAAGAATCGATGACTTATTTGACCAACTTCAAGGGGCCACCTATTTCTCAAAGGTTGACCTCCGTTTTAGTTATCATCAGTTGAAGGTTAGGGAGTTTGATATTCCCAAGATGACTTTTTAGACTAGGTTTGGGCTCTTTGAATTTGTGGTGATGACATTTGGTTTGACTAATGCTCTGGCCGTGTTTATGGATCTTATGAATTGGGTGTTCAAACTATTCCTTGATAATTTTATGGTTGTCTTCATCGATGATATCCTTATTTATACCCAAAGTGTGTATGAGCACATGAATCATTTGAGGTTGGTCCTCCAAACTTTGAGGGAGAAGAAGTTGTATGCTAAGTTTAGAAAACATGAGTTTTGGTTAAGTGAGGTAGCTTTTCTTGGCCATGTGGTGTTCGATGATGGTATTAAGGTTAACCTAAAGAAGACTGAGGCTATGAAGTATTGGCCTAGACCATTGACTCCTTCGGATATTCGAAGTTTACTTGGGTTGACCAATTATTATAGAAGGTTTTTTAAAGGGTTCTGATCTATAACATCTTTATTGACCAAGCTGCCTTAAAAGAAGGCTAAGTTTGTATGGTTAGATGAATGTGAGAAGAGTTTTCACACATTGAAGGATTGGCTTACATCGACTCCTGTTTTGACCTTATCGGATGGAATAGGTTGAATTGTGGTGTATTGTGATACTGCTCGGATTAAGTTGGGTTTTGTACTTATGTAACATAGTAAGGTGATAGCTTATGGGTCAAGGAAATTGAAGGAGCATGAGCGTAATTACCTGACTCATGATCTTGAGTTAGCAGTGGTGGTGTTTGTCGTAAAGATTTCGAGACACTATTTGTATGAGGTACATGTTGATGTTTTCATCGATCACAAGTGTTTCCAATATGTGTTCACTCAAAGAGATCTTAACTTGAGGCAAAGGAGATGGTTAGAACTCCTATAGGATTATGACATGTATGTATAATATCACCTTGGCAAGGCATATGTTGTAGTCTATACTCTTCGTAGGCTATCTATGGGAAGTCTGGATCATGTTGATGAAGGCAAGAAAGAGTTGGCAAAAGATGTTCACCGTTTGGGTAGATTGGGTGTTTGGTTAGCTGACTCTAATGATGGTGGTATTCATGTTCATAATTGGGCCAAATCTTTTCTAGTTGTTGGTGTAAAGGTTAATTAAGATCTAGATACGTCATTGGTTGAGTTAAAGAAGTTGGTTGCCAAAAAGAAGATAGAGGTTTTCTCCAGGGGGAGATGAAGTGCTTCGGTATCAAGATTGGTTATGTGTTCCGAATGTGGATGATCTTATAAAGGTGATCATGAGTGAAACCCATAACTCTCATTACTCCATTCACCCAGGATCCACTAAGATGTATCGGGATTTGTGAGAAATATATTGGTGGCATGGTATGAAGAAGGATATAGCCATGTTTGTATGCGAATGCCCTAATTTCCAACAAGTGAATGTAGAGCGCCAAAGGTCCAGTGGTTTGGCTCAAAATATTTCAATTTCTACTTGGAAGTGGGAAGATGTGAACATGGATTTTGTGGTTGGTTTGCCTCAGACCCGAAGGCAATTTGACACCATTTGGGTTATCGTTGACCGGATGACTAAGTCGGCTCATTTCTTATCGGTCAAGACTACCTTTAGCGCTGAAGACTATGCAAAGTTGTACATTCAAGAGTTGGTAAGGTTGCATGGTGTGCCTAGGTCTATTATATCGAATCGTGGCACCTAATTTATTTCTCACTTTTGGAGATCGTTCAAAAAAGGACTTGGTACTAAGGTGAAGTTGAGTATTACTTTTCATCCTCAAATCGATGGACAAGCCGAGAGGATAGTTCAAACTTTGTAGGACATGTGAAGGGCTTGTGTGTTGGAATTCAAAGGTAATTGGGATGACCATCTTCCACTCATTGAGTTTGCTTATAATAATAGTTTTCATGCTAGCATTGGTATGGCACCGTTTGAGGTTTCGTATAGTAGCAGGTGTAGATCTCCGGTAGGGTGGTTTGAGTCGGGATAGATGGCTTTGATTGGCCTGGATTTGGTATTGGAGGATATGGAGAAGGTGAAGTTGATTAGGAGAGGTTGAAGACGGCCCAAAGTCGCCAAAACTTCTATTCAGATATTAGGAAGAAAGACCTTGAGTTTCATGTTGGTGATTGGGTGTATGTGAAAGTCTCACCTATCAAGGGTGAATACATTTTGGAAAGAAGGGCAACTTGAGTGCCTGGTATGTAGGTCCTTATGAGATTGTTAAACAGATTGGGAATATGGCCTATAGGTTGGATTTGCCTCTGGATTTAAGTTCTATTGAAACGCCCTAAAAACGCCCAAAAATGTGTTTAAAAAATACCCATAATCATAATTTTCATATATCTCAAAATCCCTATGTGATATCAAAAATCCGACTTTAGATTCGTGATTAGGGGGAAAAATTAAGTGGAGAATGGGTATAACCCCGATTTTAGAGCAATCATATCAAAATTTTATTTTCCAAAAATGATGATTTCCGGAGACGATCCGCGCCCGAGACGCAACGCGCCAGGGGTGTAGAGAAGCAAAATTTTCCTTCTTTTTCTATTTTGGCCTAAGGGCATTAGGGTCATAGTCCTATGTCCTCCTATGCGTAAAAACACCTACACTTAGCCATTTTTCAATTCTATATCACCCAAAACACTCTCAAAACCCTCTTAGCCAAATATTTCATCCAAATTCAAGAGACCCAAGCTTAATTCCAGATCTCAAGAACTTTACTCAAGCTTCAAGTTCTCATTCAAATCATCACCAAGGAAATCCCCAAAGTTGAGGTATGTGGGTTTCAATCGTTGGGTCCTTTTACCCATGGTGCCCAATCTTCTTATGTTATGAAAATTGTGTATTTTCAAGTTTTATTTTTTATGAGTATCTTTTATTTTGAATTACAAGCATGAATTATGTTGGGATTTTATGAAATGTTGATTAAAATGCATGTTTAGCTATCTCAAGCCTATACTATGATTTAGTTTTGTCTATTGAAACTATGTATGTTTTGAGCTATGAAACTATGATCTATTATGAGATTTGATTAGATTTCAAGGTATTTTACATGAGGGTTTTACTATGTGTTTGTGGGTCGATTTACATTTAGTTTTCTCACATTATTTCACTCTTGAATTGCATGATTTTGAACTAGCATTGCACACCCACCAAGTATTTGATAAAATGTCTTGACAAGGGTTCTTAAAGTTAATGATGATCTATTTCATTATTTGTGATCCAAGTGACTTTATGATAATTTTGGGCTTTCAAAAGATGTATTGAATTCATCAAAATGTCTATGCGGTTGTAATGCTAGATTAAGCCCTTTTTCAAAGATTTTACCTCTTGTGAGCCTTTTGATGTGAATTCAAGAGTAATGCTTGGTGATAGTCTATTCTCATTCATTAAGGATAGGCTCACCATTAGAGGTCAAAGATGTTTTAGATCTACTCATGCCATGTCTCTATGTTTCTTACAAATTGCTAAAGTATGATTATTTCAAACATTCTGTGGGATTAGGCTTAGCACCAATGGATGGAGGGTTTGCTCTCTTTCCTTGATCTATGTGCCAACATAGGATTATGTTATACCCTTGCTATACTAGTGGATCAATTTAGTGTACTCTCTTTTGAGTTTTTCCCTAAAATGGGTCATGTTCCCGTAAGACGAAGCTTCTTATAAAATCTTTTTCGAAATGGGTCATGTTCCCATTAAGTGAAGTATCGTTTACCTTGGATAGTAGACCACCTCTTTATCGATGAGGGGTAATCATTGGGATTCCAAGTTGTAGCTCACTTGGTCTTATTCTACGTTGGTTGAGGTCTCTTCCCACATATGTATTATAATCTATTAAAGTTGAATTATTTGCAAGAATGTTTTATTTCAAACATTGATCATGCATGCCATATTTAGACTACACTTATCTATTGCCTATTACTATGTATTTTGTCTATATTGGCTATGTCTTGTTGCATTGCATCCTATATACTTAGCACATTCAAACGTACTAATGCATACTTTTTGATTACATGGTATCACCATGTAAGGACCGGATCTCCTCTTGATCATCCTCCACATGGCTAGTGAGATTCTACGAAGATAAACTTTGGTGAGTCCTCAAGTTTGAGGAAACTATCTACTTTCCCTTGCTATTTCTATGACTTGTTTATGTTGAACATTTGACATTATGAGGGTGAGCTCGGTAAGCGTCTTGGCCCCCGCTCCATCCAAAGTTTAGAGGTGTTGTTGGAATATTATGATGTTTTTATGCTATAAGCTTGACTCTCCATATTTTTGATATCAAATGTTTCCCTTAGACCAGCTTTCCCTTTTTGTTAACTCTTGCTGTTGTTTACTTTGCTTCTGCAATCAAGGGTGTGTGATTGATATGCTAAGAGGCTTTTTTAGGTCCCTTTGGGTTCCCATTTTTCGTGTCATGTCTAGGCCCTAGGCTCGATCCTGACAAATTTGGTATTAGAATACTAGGTTGTTAATGGTCCTCGGAATCCAATACTCCGCATCGATTAGAGTGTTATACATGGTTGTAGAGCACACCACATCTATGAGTAAGAGGCTATGAGGCATTTTAGGAAATGTTTTACTTCTTCATGATCTATGTTGTGTGATAGAGTTAAGTTCCCCTAAGACTTATTCCTGATTCTTAACCATTACATTTCAGGACATGTCTCAACCTATCCAGGATGGTCATGTTTCCAATACGAAGGTTCGCAATGCTCTACGAATATTGGCTAAAGTTGTGACCCCCTAACTCAACCAATAGGTTGGCACCCCCAAGAGCTCAAATTATAAGAGGGGGAAGAAAGAGGCCAAGAGGTCCCAAGTTGAGGGTGCTTCATCTTTTGCTAGACTACTAGTGCCCAAGTGCCTAAGAAAAGGACCCTTTTTGTCACTTGTCAAGGGTGTGGGAAGAAACATCAAGGAGGTGCTTGGTCTGGATTGTGTATTGCTTCAAGTGTGGCGGTGTTGGGCATAAGATGAGCAATTGCCCGGTGGCCTTAAAGGAAGGGAGAAGAAGGGTGCAAGTTAAAGGGGGACTCCTATATGCTAAGCCCAATGACAAGGGTGGGATGAGTCGCCCTAGGTGTCCAAAATGTGGGAGAAACCATAATGGCCATGTTGGAGGAAAATAGGTGCATGCTTTGGGTATGGCAAGATGGGCCACAAGATTGTTGATTGTCCATATGATCAAAAGAAGGGTAAGGGTGATGGTGTTCAAGCTTCTCCTCCATGCAACAAGTATGGGAAACACTATCCGAAAGATTGTTTAGCTGATTCAAATGCATATTTTGAGTATGGTGCAAAGGATCATGAGTCCGGATATTGTCCATAGGTTACTAAGGACTATAAAGATAATCCTCGACGTGTGCAATCATACGGGGTCACCAGATATGACATGATGCTTCACAGGTATGTTTAAGGTTTTTGAATTTGATATGATGCTTTGATGGGTTTGGGATCCACTATTTCTTTCATTATTCCCTTGTTCTAGTAAATTTTATGTATGTGTCCCAATTGGATATGTGAGCCATTTTGGTGTCTACCCCCATTAAAGAGTCTATTGTTGCTAGAAAAGTCTATAGATGATTTTCCCATGTTCTTATTGCATAAAGTATTATTTTTGTGATGTTGTTGAACTTGGCATGGTAGATTTGAGTTTGTCCTTAGGGTGCTTTTGTCACATACATATCATGCCCCTATTGATTGTAGAATACGTAGAGTTACATTCTCATTCCCTAATAAGTCTGAACTTGAGTGGGAAGGTTGTAAAGTGGTAAGTAAGGGTAAATTCATTTTTTGTCTTAAGCCCAAGGTGATCTTTAAGGGTTGCATTTACCATCTTGTAAAGGTTAGGGATGTTGAGTCTAAAGTCCTTCCCATTAAGTCAGTTCCGGTAGTTAATGAGTTTCTTGATGTCTTTCCCGATGAGCTCTCTGGCATTCCTCCCGAAAGGGAAATAGATTTTGGTATAGACCTCCTTCCCAATACTCAGCCCATTTCTATCCCCCCTTATCGTATGGCCCTGGTGGAGTTGAAGGAGCAATTGAGGGATTTGTTTGAGAAAAATTTTGTAAGGCCTAATATGTCCTCTTAGGGTGCACCGACTATATTTATGGATCTCATGAATAGGGTCTTTAAACCCTATCTTAATTTATTGGTGGTGGTTCGTATTAATGATATCTTGATTTATTGTCATAGTGAGAAGGAGCATGTGGATCACTTGAGGGTGGTGTAGTGAATCTTGAGGGAGGAGAGGTTGCATGCTAAATATGAAAAATGTGAGTTTTGGTTGAGAGAGGTCACATTTTTGGACATGTGGGTCGAGTAATGATATTAAGGTAGATCCTAAAAAGACAAAGATGATTAGAACTTGGCCTAGACCTTTGACTCTATCAAACGTTAAAAATTTCTTGGGTTTGACAGGTTCTTACCAGTAGGTTGGAAGGATTTGTTGTATATTGTGATGCCTTAAGAATTGGTTTGGGATGTGTTTTGATTGCAAAATGGTAAGGTAACAGCATATGCCTCTAGACAACTTAAGGTGCATGAATGGAATTATCCCACCCATGATCTGAAATTGGCGGTCGTGGTATTTGGTTTGAAAATTTGGCATCATTATTGGTATGGGGTTCATGATGAGGATAGTGGCAAAGAGGTGGCTAGAGAGGTTTATCGGTTGGCTAGATTGGGAGTTAGGTTGGAGAGGTTAATAGTGGTGGTGTAGTGGTTATTGATGGTTTTGAGTCTTCATTAATTGAGGAGGTAAAGGCAAAACAAGATCTTGACCCCGGCTTACTAGAGTTAAAGCCATGGTGAGAGATGGTAACGTGGAAGTTTTCTCCCAAGGGGAGATGGTGCCCTTAGGTACCAAGATAGGTTGTGTGTGCCAAATGTGGGTGATTTGAAAGAATTGATCTTGAAAGAAGCCCATAATTCATACTATTCCATTCACCCTGATTCTATAAAGATATATAGAGATTTGACAGAGATATATTGGTGAAATGACTTTGATTGTACCAGATTTGGTTGTGGGAGCTTTAGAGAAGGTGAGGTTGATAAAGAAAAGATTGAAGACGGCTTAAAGTAGGCAAAAGTCCTATTTCAAAGTAAAAAGGTGAGATTTGGAGTTTAAGGTTGGGGAATAAAAATGTGGTGTACGTCAAGGTCCTTTGGAAGAATCATCAAGTCGAAAGTGTCACATGAGGAGCCAGAACAGACATGACGAAGCGATAATCATAACTCTTTAATTCTATTCAAGCTTAAGATAGTAAAAGCTAAGCCCTTCTATAATTTCAAGTCCTAAGTTTCAGCCCTCACATCATGTTGCATGCACTCATGTTTATGGTAACAAGTTCATGATGATTTTGACATACCTGTTGAGATTTTTGAAAATGATGTTTAAGTGTAATTGTTACATTCATGTCGGGCTGAAATTTTCATGATTATTTCTCTTATATATGCTTCTTTGACATTCGAGGACGAATGTACCCAAGGGGGAGATATTGAAACGCCCTACAAATGTGCCATAGAAATGCCCAAAATCTTAATTTACATAAATCTCAAAATCTATGCGTGATATCAAAAATACAACTTTATATTCGTGGTCAGGGATGAAATTCAGTGGGAAATGGGCATAACCCTAATTTTAGAGCAACTGTAGCGAAATTTCATTTTACAAAAATAACAATTTTCAGAGACGATGCGCCAGGGGTGCGGAGATGCACAATTTCCTCCTTTGCATTTGGTCCGTGTTACAGACCAGACGCAAACCAATGTAAAATTTTCCTTATTTTTCTTTTTCGGCCCAAGGGCATTGGGGTCATAGTCCCATGCCCTCCTATGCATAAAAACACCTATACTTAGCTATTTTTCAAGTCTATATCACTCAAAACACTCTTAAAACCCTCTCTAACACTTAGCCAAATATTTTATCCAAATTCAAGTGACCTAAGCTTAATTCCAAATATCAAGAACTTCACTTAAGCTTCAAGTTCTCATTCAAATATTCACCAAGGAAATTCCCAAAGTTGAGGTATCTCAAGCTTATACTATGATTTGGTTTTGTCTATTGAGACTATGTATGTTTTGAGCTATGAAACTATGATCTATTATGAGATTCGATAATGGATTTCAAGGTATTTTGTATAAGGATTTTACTATGTATTGGCGGGTTGATTTACATTAAGTTTTCTCATATTATTTCACTCTTGAGTTGAATGATTTTGCACTAGTATTGCACACTCACCAAGTGTTTGAATAAAATATCTTGACAAGGGTTCTTACAGTTCATGATAATCTATTGCATGATTTATGAGTCAAGTGACTCTATGATAATTTTGGGGTTTGAAAAGATGTATTGAATTCATAAAAATATCTATGATGTTGTATGCAGGAATAAACCCTTTTTCAAAGCTTTTACCTCTTGTGAGCCTTTTGATGTTAAGATGAGGTTAATGGTTGATGATGATCTATTCTTATGCTTTGAGGATAGGCTCACCATTAGACGTCAAAGATATTTTATATCTACTTATACCATTTCTCTATATTTTTTACAAATTGCTAAAGTATGATTATTTTGAACATTCTGTGAGATTAGGCTTAGCACTGATGGATGGAGGGTTTGCTCTCTTCCCTTAGTGCACTCTCTCTTGAGTTTCTTCTAGGAATGGGCCGTATTCTTGTAAGGAGAAGCTTCTTGTGAAATCCTTTATGTAATGGGTCATGTTCCCATAAGGAGGGTTACTTCATTTGAAATGTGTCATGTTCCCATAAGGTGAAGTATGGTTTACCTTGGCAAGTAGACCACCTCTTTACCAATGAGGGGTAATCATCGGGATTCCAAGTTGTAGCTCGCTTCATCTTATTCTATGTTGGTTGAGGTTTCTTCCCACATATATGTATTAAGATCTATGCAAGTTGAATGATTTACAAGCATGTTTTACTTCAAACATTGATCATGCATGCCATATTGAGACTATACTTATCTATTGCCTATTACTATGCATTTTGTCTATATTGGCTATGTCGTGTTGTATGGCATCCTATATACTTAGTACATTCAAATGTACTAATGCATACTTTATGCCTTCATGATATCATCATGTTAGGACCGGAGCTCCTTTTGATCATCCTTCGCATGGCTAGTGAAATTCTACGAAGATAAGCTTTGGTGAGTCCTCAAGTTCGAGGCCACCATCTACTTTCTCTTGATATTTCTAAGACTTCTTTATGTTGAACATATGACATTATAAGGGTGATTTTGGAAAGTGTCTTGGCCCCACTCCATCCTAAGTTTAGAGGTGTTCTTGGAATATTATGATATTATTATGCTATAAGCTTGACTATCTATGTTTTTATGATATCAAATGTTCCTTAAACCTGCTTTCCTTTTTGTTATCTCTTGTCATTGTGTACTTTGCTTCCATAACCAAGGATGTGTGATTAATATACTAAGAGTCTTGTTTGGGTCCCTTTGGGTTCCCATTAGCCGTGTCACATCTAGGCCCTAGGCTTGGGTCATGACATTTATCCACCCAGTTTTCCATGTGTCTATGTTGAGGAAGTTGGTTGGTCATCCTAGTACTATCGTACCTTTGGAAGGTGTAGAGGTTGAGGAGAACTTGTCCTACATAGAAGTTCCAATAGAGATTTTGGATAGGCAAGTGAAGTAGCATTGCAACAAGGAGGTGGCTTCAGTTAAGGTACTTTGGAGAAATTAACATGTGGAGAGTGCTACATGGGAAGCGGAGTTGGACATGATGAAATGATATCCCTATCTTTTCCCATCTACTTAAGCCTAAGGTATTAGGCTCTTTCTTTCCCAACTGCTGCTAATTCTTTCATTCTTGAATTTCATGACATGACATGCATACATGTGAAGAAAAATGATTTAAGATACTTTGAATGATTTAAATACGTTTTGATATTCATTTTAATGACTTTATGATTTTCAAGTGATGAAATATGCATTGTATCTTGTGTTTGGATGCTTCATGTTCTAAGTCAAGCCTTTCAAGTGTTGTTCTAGTACATTTGAGGATGTGTTGATGTGCTGTCAAAATATAACACATTTGATGCCTAAAACTTAGGATTTTCTGTATTCTCAATGCAACTTTTATGGTTTTTATGTGTTTTTGTGTGTGTTTTTGTAGGAAAAGCAGGTCGGCACAATTTTGGGGAAAGTTGTAGGTTTTCCTGATTTTTTAGGGCATACGAGACCCTCTACAAGTTGTAGCTCAGTCTACGAGTTATAGAGGTGGTCCCGTAGGGATTTCCAGTTCTTAAAGTACAAGATATGATAACTTGAAGGTCAGCCACACGAGACCTAGTTATGACCTGTAGTACCCTTTATGAGTCGTAAAGAGATGTACCGTAGTGATTTCCAGTATTGATTGAACTTGGACCAAGAAGTACAACTAAAGACTACGAGAGGTAAATACAAGTCATTGAACGGACCACGACTCGTAATGGTGTTCCATATCAGCAAAGTTCAAGATTGATGAGGCAGACCAGAAAAGACCAATTACGGCTCGTAATCCAAGTTATGAGTCATAACTGTAACTCATACCAGACACCAACCAATGTTTCTAAATAATTTAGGGACTTTCTTGTAAATATTATATATAGTATATTTTCGGGTTTTAGCATTATTGGACGCACAGATTAGGGAGAGCATGAAATTTTAAAGCATTATCTTAGGGTTTATCTTTGGAGATAAATATTTTGGAGATTAGATTCACTTATGAATTCATTACATCTTTCAAGGTTGTTATTATAAATACAAAGTGGGCTTTATTGTTCGTCAATCTCTTTGGGTAATTGCTTAACTATGTCTTCCATATTCAATGTTTATTCATGTGCCCAAGCTATAAGTTGCGAAACCCACAACATGGGGTTGTGGGAACCATGAGCATCTAACTTAGAAAACCTGAATTATCTGCAATTCTTGAGTTGGGTATTTGCATTTATTAGCCATTTCACTTCATTTTGCATGTTGTTGAATGGTGGCCAAAATTAGATCTCGCCTAGTGTTATGATCCCGATCTAGGTAGTAATGAATAGGTAAAGGGAATGGTTAACAGAATTCGATCATGTATTCTCATCTAATCAACTAAACCTGGCCAAGGAGAGGTTGACTGGGACAATGGGTAATGGTTAGTTTTGTACGCTATGGAGACCGGCCAAGTCCCATAGTGAAATTTGACCTTTGCCTTCAGAAGAGGGTTGGAAGAACCTAAATTACCGTCCTAGATGCAATTTCCTAATTGAGAGTTGTGTTATCTAGGTAGATTAAGTTAGTTAATCATGTGGAACACAATTACCCAAGTTTCTCTCCAATTTGATTGCCTTTCCTTCTTATTGGTTTAGTTTAATTTTTTACGAATCATTGCAAAGCCCCCCTAGTTTAGAGAATGAAGTAGTTGATGTCTGAATTGATTACTGGTGAACCAAGTTGCAAAGTCCCATATTCTCTGTGGGATTCAACCCTAACCTTGGTTAGGTTTTTTACTAATTGCTTTAACCTTGAAATAGAGGCATATCTTGAGCATTCATCAAGAAAAATGCCATCGTTTCCGAGGAATACGGTGATACTTTGATTTGGATTCACTAGTAGTATAATTCAAGTGTTAATTTCTTAGTTCTCTTGTATTTTACTTTTGTTTTTATTTTTGGTGGTTTAGCTTCTTTGCAGGGTATACTAGGTGTTCTATGCCTAGTACAAAGAGTCAAGGCATTCCCTTAGCTACAATTGATTTAGAGATCCAATGGGTTGTAAGTAGAATGGCTCAAGTAAATGCTAATATCACGGCTAATAAAGCTATGAATTGAAATGATGATATTGATGATAAGGATGACAATCCACCACCATTAGAGAATAAGCCACAACCTAGGGACTTCAATGAGAATGCCTACAGATGGAATCAATATAGATTGAATCACATGGCTATGGAGATGATGGGAGCTATTTCAGAGCTCACTATTTCTAGTGAGCTACTTCAGACACTACAAAACCGTGCTTTGTTTTCTGGCCTACCATCTGAGGGTCCATATGACCACTTGTAAAATTTTTCATATGTTTGCAGGAGCTTAATGGGAACCCATGTTATGGGACTTCATGTCTTCTCAATGGCTCTTACAAGCAATGCTGCTTTGTTGTTATCAGAGCTTCCACATGGAGTGATTACTAGCTGTGTGGAGTTACAATGTGCTTTCCTAACAAGGTTCTTTGTTAGGACAAAGAACCATCAGCTTTCAGCAATTCCCTGGCAATTCACTTATGTCTACATGGGATCAGTATAAAGAATTGTTATGGAGTGCTCCAAACCATGACATTTCCGACTCAACACTAGTATTGAGCTTCTACCGAGCACTAAACATGGATAATCAAGTACATGTAGATGCTCTTATCAGAGGCTCAATATTAGCGAAACCATTCGCAGAAGTGGCTGATCAGTTTGATAAGTTGGCTGAAATCCAACGTATGTATAAACCCAAACATGAGCAACCAACTAAGTACAAGGATACATCTGACAAAAACAGGGACCAAGCAAAGATAAATGTAGAAAGTTTCCTAATGCTTGATCAAAGTAGGGCAAATAGGGAGATGCTAACGAAACAAACACAAGGCCCAAACACTCTTAAGATTAGTTGGGGAAGTGACCATGTAAAGAATGTGAGCAATGAGGAAGAGAGTGAGAAGAGCAATTGGTTTATGTTTTCACACTATCAGTGCAAGAGAGATGGAAGTTCTTGAGTTGAGAATATGCTTATCTAGTTGTTAAAAAGATTAGATGCACAAGAGGAGATGATAAGAGAGATCACGTTCGATGTTATTAAGATAAACTACAAAGTAGACCAATATTTGATGGCAATTCAATAACTTAATAGCTAATTCGGACTTATGTCTACCCAATCAGAGCAGATTCAGAGTAGATTGATAAAAGAACCAAATTTGGTGACAAGGTTCACCAAAGCTTGAGGAATTCTGTGCTCAAGATGACTGAGTCTTGCCGTGACATTAAATCAGGCGCTACTTAGGAGGCAGCCCAAGAATTTTTCATATTCTAGCTTAGTTTTGATATTTATCTTCAGTTTTGAATTTGGAAATATCATTTACTTAAGTTTCGATGGATGTTTTGATGTTGGATTTGTTACATTTAAGATGCAAGTGAATTTTGTGAGAAGCATATAGGTTTAGGACAAAACATTTCAAGTTTGCTGAGAATTGCATCGAATGCAGGCTTTTTGACTAGGCTTACGAGTTGTATTACACTTTATGACTCATAAGCTTGTCTCATAGAGAGTTACAGTGAGAAGGTTTAAAGTGCACTTCATCTATGAGCCAACTTCACGACTCGTAGTCCACACTGCGAATCATGAAAGGGGTTCGTAGGACCCAGGTATGTTTTCAAATTTTCCTAAGTGTTTAGAGGTCTATGAGATAGAACCTACGAGTTGTAGACCAAGCCACGACTCGTAATTGGGTTTTCATAGACCCGACTTAGTAATTTTTAAAGGTTAACTCGGTAAGGTACAAAGAGGGATCAAAATTACTTTGACCCCATATTTAACCCTAATTGCCAAGGATTAGCCCAATCTCTTTCCCCTAATCTTTTTTTGGCACTCCAAATCTATTTACAACAAGAAATTTTGTTGGCTAGGGTTTGGGCATCATTCTGTTCATTTTACTTTCTTTAGTTTGTCTACTCATATGGTATATTTCTTGGTTTAGTTTAACTTCAAAGATTATGTTACTTTGATAGGTTTGAATGATGAGTGAGATAGAATTAATGCCAAGGCATTTACGTCATGTCTAAGTTGAAATTGTGAAGAAGGATCTAGGATTGCCGTGAGTTAAATTAATTCTTTTACCTCTATATTAAATAATTTGTCTGTGTTGATGCTGTTGGATACTCATGCTATAATGTTCCTTGTTTGATCAAATGGATGTTAATAGGTTATGAATGTTCATTGATTTGTAGTGTCATAGGAGCATGATATTGATTAGGTTTTGTGTGATGTAGGGATGGGGACATGGGTATATATTTGATCAAAGTTGGGAATTATGATTGTGTTTTAATCCTTTTTCGATAGGGTAAATGTATTTTGTAATTATGTTTGGGGTTTGGGTCTTGTGATTGAAATTTGAGGGCTTGCATGACTTGCTTCGATACTGATAGGTTAACATTTACCTTGTTCGTAAAGTTCGTGTGATGAGTTGACATATTTTAGGTACATATTATTTCTTGTTTACGAGAGTCTTCTACGACTTCTAGACGGGTCTATGAGTCATAATTGCCTATCGTGGGAAGTTATAGTAACTTTAGAAATTTCTGTTTACTCATCATATGAGACCATCTACGAGTCATAGATAAGTGTCGTAGACTCATACCTGTGTTAATGTTGCTCCCTAGAACTCTATATGAAACCTATCTACTACCCGTAACCCAAGTTACGAGTCATGATTGGGTCTCGTATAAGGTTCCAGTGTTCATTTTTGTTTTGTAGTGCTTGTTTACGATACCACAATATGACTCGTAGCCCTAACTACGAGTCATTCCTGGCCCTCCTAACATCTATCTACAACTGATCCAAGTTATTTTTCCTTATTTTCTTATGTTTCATTTGTTGATTGTTTGGGGATAACTATGATTTGTTAATAATAATTTTCCCGATATTATGGCCCCCTAAAGAAAACTTGTAGTAATTAAAGCCTTTAAAAGCAAAACTTAATGATGAGCGTATGGATACTAAGCACTCAAATGACAATCAGACCTAGTTGAGTAGGTCAATTGAGGTTCTTAATGTTCGTCCTGATCCAGAGGCTAAGGTGCCTCAAACTAGGGCTGCTACAAAGGCTGTTCAGACTTATGTTCGAGATGATAGTCCCTCCCATTCTAAGAAGGAGGGCAGTGGTGATGAGTCTGAGCAGTGGACATCATAAATGACTCCTTCAAGCATGGTGTCTACTTTAGAGAAGGTATTTCAGGTCAGAAGTGATGCCGAGTCCTCAATCGACCAATCATTTTCTTCAGCACCGGAACCTAACACTCATCGATAGGGTGTCAAGGGCATGAAGGTCATATTTGATGAGGGTGTACAACCAAAAGGGTAAGGGAAGACTGCACGATCGATTCATGAGGAGCCCTGATTAATTGCTACTGGATTGAGCCATGTCCCAAGACTTGAGGACACAATGACATGATATGGGCTCAGGTGGTTGACTGATAGGAGCGGACACTATGCCCCGACTTTGGTTTGGGAGTTTTATGCAACTTATGCAGCCACCATTCTCCGCAATCTTCCCAAAGGGAAAAACTGCTCGAGCAGCCGAGATTGAGAGAGGCTTTATTAAGAGGATGGCAGGTCAATATTTTGGGGGAGATAATTCACTTAGTGCTTTTTGGCCCCGAGTACTAAGCTCCAGAGTCTACAACTGAGTTTGATCAAAGATTGCGGCAGATGAGGACAACACTAATCGCAAAGGACTCGGTAGAGAGAACAGACTTGTTGAGATGGGTTGCCAGACATATTGCTGAGCATGGTCCAGAGCTTGCCTGTGTCACTGCACATTCTAAATCCATCATGAAGTCTTCACTCTCCTTCCCTACAAAATTTTGGTGGGCAATGGTCAGGTCTCATATTCGGCCCATACTAACAGATAATGCACTGACCTCAGAGTTAGCGATTTTGGTGGCCAGCATTCTGGCTGGTTATGATCTTGATTGGACCCGACTTATCGCAGCTAAGATTCATGAGTCGACGCTCAAGATGGCCACTTGTATGCCATTCCCTATTTTAATCTACAAACTTTGCATCAAGTCTTAGGTGCAAATATTATATCATTAGGAATAGATCATAGAGGCCCTACACATATAGATCCCAATCTGATTAAGGCTGATGAGAACCCTGTCGCTCTTCAGAGGACACAACCTCTTCCCAAGCCTGATTCATGTCCTCTAGAGCCACCATAGGAGGGTTTGACAGCTGCCCCCAATACAACTATAGTTGCGACTATCGAGGAGAGACCTTAGCAGTCGAAGGCAATTGATATTGAGCAAGGTCCCACTTTAGCTGCTCCTGCCACCAGAGGCTTCTACATCACAGGTTTCTACACTAGACATGATTTACATGTCTACTATAGCTTTTCAGGCCATGGCCCAGTGGCTATCACAGACCGAGGCTCAGTTATCTCAACTCATGCAGTAAATTACACCATGGGTCTGGAAGATAGTTGCGGACTAAGAGGCTCGATGAAAGGCATTCACTATTTCCACAGTCAAGGAGCGTATTGCTACGGTGGGTGCCCACATTAACACCTCTGAGGGTGAAGTGCAGAAGAGACTAACTGAGGCCACAAGACTTGTCAGCCATTCATGAAGAGATACCAAAGTTTAAGGCTTACTTGAATTCTTCAATAGTGACTCCAGTTAAAGTTCTCGAGTCTACACCTTTAGAGGAGCTGCTATTTGATCTATTTCATCGGAGAGTCAGACACAGCCTTCCCACGGGAAGAGATCCCTTATTATGGATGATGATACTGAGGAGAGAAATGTGTGACACAAGACCTCTGAGATTGATGAGGAAGAGGCAGAGGATGAGCGCAAGCGAGTCTTGAGGATGTCAAGAGAAGAAGAAGAGCTGAGACAAGCCTAGTAGCAGGATATATTAAGAGGTATTGGCTCATCCAGTGCGACTACTATGCAAACTACCTCGCGGGAGGGAGATAATCAGAGGTAGCCCGAGTCTGGTGCTTAGGCACCAAGATATGTTTGTTTTTTGACCCTTTTTATTTATTTTGATATTGTACATTGAGGACAACGTACATTTCTTTCGATGGGGTGTGGGTAACTATGGACTAGGGTGAAGTCTGAGTAGGATTTAGTCCATAACTACCCCAAATTTTAATCCTAAGGTTTTCTTGCATGTATTCTTTTTGCTCGTGGATATTTAATTTTTGTTGAACCGGCATGTGTAGAATGTTTTAGATAGTAATTGTAGTATATAGTAGATGAACTTATGGGATGTATCTTGTTTTTGATGTTTTATGAAATATTTTAAAAATTGGTATCCATCAAAAAATTTTTTTGAGTAGCTGTTTATCTTACAACCATGCATTTGTGAATGATTTAGCAATATTTGTTCTAACTAAGTGTGGGTAATTTGATACATGAAGCATGATCTGTGATTTTTTGTTGGCTATGTATGCAATGTCGTGTATGTGCGAGCTGATTTTATTATATTCTTGCATTGTGTGCTAATTCAAAATTTGCCCTGTTACTCTAAGTTGAACTAGAGATTATATGTACTAGAAAGGGATCTTAGGCCCTTGTTCGTTGAAATTAGTCTACTTTGACCAAAAATGACCAACCAAATAAGAAATTCATCCTTGTTCCAAATATTTGAGCCTTACATGTACTATTTCTTTCTTAACTCCTGATTAGCCTAGCCTTGTTTAGTGAAATACCTTAAGATTGGCCCTGGTCTATCCTTGAGCATTGTGAACCTTGATTTGGGAAAAAAGCCAAACTTGAGGGTGGCTACCAAAAGTGGCCCTGATTTGGGGAATAGATATTGTGCACTTCGATATAGGCTACAAGCCTAACTTGAGAGTGGCCAGTGTAGGGGTAAAATAGAAAAATTAAGGTTGTGATTTGGGAATAGAAAGAAAAAGAGGAAAATCATATACCGAGTGAAAGAAAAAGAAAAATATGCCTTAGATTGAGTTGAACAAGCAAAATGATGTGCGAAAATGAGGCAAACATTGAATATGAGAAGAAAATACCTGGATAAGCTTGAATATGATGAAGAAAGGGAGAATGATTGAGTGTCAAGGTGAAGTGTCAAAAAGCATGGTTCAAGGTTGGCCTTTAGTCACTAATAACAACATACCTAGTGGAATCCCGTAAGTGGGGTCTGGGGACAAGTGGGGTCTTGGCCTTTAGTAACTAATTGTCCAAAATTCCATACCAAAAGCCCATGAGCCTATGTTATAAGCTTATAAAGTCCTAAAGTGATGCTATCCTATCAATCAAATGTACGAGTCATAAGTATACGAGCAAGCCTATGGTATTGGTCATCATGCATGAATGTCATTTGTGAGAGTTAACGTGCTTGCACAATCCCATGGTTAAATTTGGAAATCATCATTGAGTGTCTAAAAGGGACTTCTTTCTTGTGAGGGCATTTGCACTGTAGTGTCAACATTTTACTTGTTTAGTGATTGTGTATTGTTAATATTCCTTTACTTGTCATAGTTGTGTTGTCAAATGCATCAACATGATTTGGTTTGCTTAATAAATACCTAATCTTATTTTGAAAAGATAATATGGGTACTTGAGTTGGATTTATGCAATTGAGTTGATTACTATGTGTTACTTTATTATCTCTTTGGATTGAGTTGTCGCTTGGGGACAAGCAACAATGATAAGTTGAGGATATTGATGTTCTATCAAAATACAATAAATTTGATGCCTAAACCATTGGATTTTGTGTTTTCTCAATGCAACTTTTATGATTTTTATTTGTTTTTGTGTGTGTTTTTGCAAGAAAAGCAGGTTGGTACATTTTGGGGGAAAGTTGCAAGTTTTGTTGATTTTTTAGGGCATACAAGACCCTCTACAAGTCATAGCTCAGTCTATGAGTCATAAAGGTGGTCCTATAGGGATTTCTAGTGCTTAAAGTACAAGATTTGATAACATGAAGGTCAACCACACGAGACCCAGTTACGATCGATAGTACACTCTACGAGTTGTAATGGGATGTCCCGTAGTGATTTCCACTATTGATTAAACTTGGGCCAAGAAGTACAGTTGGATTCTGCAAAAGGTTAATATGAGTTGTAGAATAGACTACGACTCAGAATGGTGTTCCATATCAGCAAAGTCCAATATTGAAGAGGCAGACCACGAAAGCCCGATTAAGGCTCGTAACTAGAGTTACGAGTTATAACTGCAACTCGTACCAGACGTCGACCAATTTTTTTAATTAATTTAGGGACTTGTTTGTAAATACTATATGTAGTATATTTTAGCATTTTTGGACACATAGATTAGGAAGAGCACAAAAATTTAGAGCATTGTCTTAGGATTTATCTTTGGAGACAAAAATTTTGAAGATTAGATTCACTTGTGGATTCATTACATCTTCCAAGCTTGTGATTCTAAATATGAAGTGGGTTTTATTGTTCTTTAATCTCTTTGGATAAATGCTTAACTATGTCTTCCATATTCATTTTTTATTCATGTGCCCAAGCTATGAGTAGCTAAACCCATAACTTGGGATTGTGGGAACCATAAGAATCTAACTTAGAAAACTCAAATTATTTGCAATTCTTGAGTTAGGTATTTGCATGTATTAGCTATTTCTCTCTTCGTTTTGCATGTTTTCTAATGGTGGCCAACATTAGATCTTGCCTAATGTCATGATCCTGATCCAGGTAATGATGAATATGAAAAGGGAATGGTTAATAGAATTCGATGATGTATTCTCGTCTAATAAAACGAACCCATTCAAGGAGAGGTTGACTAGGACAATGGGTATTGGTTAGTTTGGCATGCTATGGAGACCGGCCAAGTCCTACAGTGAAATTCAACCTTCACCTTCACAAGAGAGCTGGAAGAACATAAAATATCGTCTTGCATGTAATATCCTAATTAAGAGTTGTGTTATCTAGTAGATTAAGTTAGTGAATCATGGGAAATACAATTACCCAAGTTGCTCTCCAATTTGATTGTCTCTCGTTCTTATTAGTTTAGTTTATTTTCTATAAATCATTAAAAGCCCCCCCCTCGTCCTCCCTTTTTTAAGATAATCAAGTAGTTGATGTTTGAATTGATTATTGGTGAACCAAGTTGCAAAGTCCCGTATTCCCTATGGGATTCAATCCTAAACTTGGTTAGGTTTTTTACTCTAGTGATCGCTTTGACCTTGAAATAGAGGCGTATCTTCACCATTTATCAAATGTTCCCATGAGGGAGATAATGTAAGGACCCGGATTTTGTATGACTCCAATGGAGCTTGGAAATTTGGTTTTGGAAAGCTTTAGACCAAGTTGATGCTTCATAGAAGCATTCATGGTCCGTGTGGTGCTATAAGGACTGCGTAGAGCCTCCTTAAAGTGGTCCTTGGCCTTGTGTGGGCTTTGAGGGCTTAATATGAAATTTGGGACCAAGGCATACCACATTTGAACATCACATAGTCCGTGTGAGGCCATACGGACCATGTAGTGGACCTATGGTAGCCTTGGGCTTGAGACTCCACAGTTTTGAGCCCAAAGCAAGTGGTACGGCCCCTCTCAAGGACCTTTTGGTTCTTCATGGTCTGTGAGGCCCTTCTGTATGGGTGTCGGAGTAAAAAAAATTCTAAGTATTGAATCACTATCTTAGAACTTTGTCATGAAGAATGTTTCCTATGTGAAGAGGTATGGAGGAGTACACAGACCGTATGGCTTAGTACAGTACGTAGCATCTTCCATCTGAGGATGCCTATGTTGAATTTTTTCTAAGTATGGGATTACCATTTCTGACCTTCGTCAAGTGAAAATTTTCTAAGTATTGGACCACGGGCAAGTATATGGTCCGTATAGTGCCTCATAGATCGTATACCTCCTCCCTAAGACCTTAACTTCAATTTTCTACTCGTTTCATTAATGGCGTTTTTGTATCATGGTTTATCCAAAGGGTCTTCTGTGACTTTCTATCCTAACTATAGATTTTCAAATGACCTATACTTTATTTCTTTCATTCAAATTTATTCCTACACTTAGAATTATATTGAACTCTCCTTAAGAACTATCTAAAAGGCTCTTGTGTGGACTAATCTTGGGAATTAAGGGAAGGCTCCTTTTTCTTCAAATTTCTTCTTGAATCTTCTTCATTAGCTAAGGTGTTTGAGATTGATTCTTGGTCCCTTTCAACTAAGAAGACCCAAACTCTTTTCAATTGATTTTCATGGAATTTTGCTTACTTTAAATATAGGTTTTGAATATTATTTTTTATTAAATTCAATTGAAGTATGGACTATGCTTATTTATTGATTTTAAGTTTATTTAAGCCCTATTATATTGAATTACATTATTATTATTATGAATATTTGAATATGCATTGTCCCTTTAAAGTTTGACCTAAGCTTGGGTAATCAATATCATGATTTTAATATGGATTTTACTTATGGATTTACTTGAATTTTATATTATATTATTGATTTTAGATTGAATCATCAATATCATGATTTTAATATGGATTTTGCTTATGGATTTACTTGAATTTTATATTATATTATTGATTTTAGATTGAATCTATATCACCCATTGGTATTCACATATCATTCATAGCATATGCATTCATGAGCACTGGATTTTATGAAGATTACAAAGTGGGTTAAGCCCAATTATGTTACATAAATAATTTTGATAAGATATTGGCTATAAGAAGTATGTGATCATATAAATGTCTATTGTTATTAGCTCTTTGAGCATATTAGGTGCTCGCACCACATCGTTATGTGCATGAGCTATTCCTATGCATGAGAAACATGGTTATGACTATGATTTGGCCTTTAGCCCAAGTATGAATGATTATGAGAAATGTTTGGCTTCTAAGCCTAAATGTGCATTAAAATGACTATTGCTTCTTTTCAAAGCATGTATATGTCTAAGTATTCTCGTGAGATGATTTGACTTAGTACCGATGGATTGAGGGCGTCAAGTCTATCACCAAGGGTCCTCTTTCTTTCCTTGAACTATGTGCCATCATAGGAATGGTAGCCATTACCAAAATGACTGTGTGTTAATGGATGACTATACATTTATTGATATGATATGATATTAGAAATTCTTCTGAAATGACTAGGTCTTAAGAAAGGTGTCCATCTACCAAACTGACTCGATTATACGGTGTGATGTTGATTACTCTTGTTAAGTAATCTTGTCCTACCGATTGGAGGTCTTCATCAGACTAATTTATGTTATAGCTCGCATGAGTTTGATTTGTCAGTTATAGTCCATCCCACTATATATGAGCATTGGTGCATTTCATACATCATTGGTTTCATGACATATAATATATTATATCTCTTGTTGTATATATCTCTTTCTATAGTATGTGCCCTTGTCATCTAACATTGAATACAAGTTTGATAAGTCATACATTGCATACCCGTATACTTAGTGTATTAAAATATACTAATGTATACTTATTCCTACATGATCCAACCATGTAGGGATCGAGGACTACCTTCATACACCATATGACGATTAGCTTGGATCTTGAGATTTGCTTGTTATGGTGAGTCCTATCTTTCAAGCACAAACCACCATTATCTTCCTATGTTTCTTTTATTTATGTTATTTACTTTGAGGGTGAGTCCGGGGAATGTCTTGGCCCCCATCCTATCTTATGACTAGAGGCATTATTGGATATTATATAAACTCTTTTACGTTTATATGCTAAGTGTTGTATTAGGATATAATGCTTATGGATATGGCTACCTATTTGTTATTGTTACATGGATTGGTTATGAGTATTATGATATGTTTATAAGCATGATGTGAAAGATCCTAAGTCCTAAATTGCCCCCATAGAGTGAGTCATACTTACTTGCCCCTTAGTATTTATGTGCTACGCGTTATATGAATCTATGTTACTCCCTTTCGCTATGACACCCCCATATCATGATTCCTACTTTTCCATCCCTTAAAACTATCTGGTCATTATTCATTTACGCTTCCAAACCGATGATGTGAATATGGATACTTTAAGGCTTGTTTCGGAACTCTCTTGGGTTCCTATTCAGCTTGTCACTCCTAGATCCTAGGTTCGGGTCGTGACATGATATTACATCTATGAGTTCTTCGATGAGTCATAGATCGCTTCACGTCCTATAAGTGGTTTCATAGGTGGAAGATTATAAAACATACTGAATGCGAAAGTACTATCAGATGAAGTCACTTACGAGTTGTAAGTCAAATGGAGGATCGTAGATAAGGTCGTGCCCTAAGGATCAAAGTTTTGAGGAGTTTCAGAAAAGTTAGCGGACAAAATTTTCTATGGGTCATATGTCCTAAGATGGCCCACAAGAAGATCTCATAGGTCAAAGCCTATTTTTGGAAACTGTAGAATACGAAGCCCAGGTAAGGGCAATGAGTTCACGTACGACCCGTAACCTCGTCCATAGAAGTCGATGAATCCAGTTTTCTATTCTATTTTGGACTTGAATTTTGCTTATTATAAATAGTGTTTTAGGTTTTTCTAAAGGGAGACACACGAGAGAGGACCAAAATGCTTAGGAGAGAGTAGAGAGACTTGAGAACTCATATTTTGTGTTTTTTACATTGAGATTATTACATTGTGATTTCTTGTGGAGAATTTTGGATTTTTGGTTCTTCAATTCAACATTGTAAGTGTTTAATTATATTATTCAATAACATAATTCTCTCATCTACAATGATCATGCATAGCTAAATCCAAAACTATGGTTATACGAACCATGAAGAACTAACAAGATAAAACTAGGTAATTCGTAATTCTTGGAAAGTGTGCATGTATGTATTAATTAATCCCTTCGTTTAAAGTTCTTTTTAATGGTGGCTAGCGTTGGAACTCACCTAATTCTTTCTTGCTAGATCAAGGTGGTAGTGAATAGGATAAGGGAATAACTAACAAGATTCAGTATTATCCCTCTCGTCTAATCAACCTAATTGGATTAAGGGGTGGTTCTACTAGAATAAAAGGTAAAAGTTAGTAATGTCACACTGCGGGGGTGGATCAAATCACATAGTGAAATTTACCGCTCGCTTAGATCAAAGGGTTTGTAAACATAACTTATCAGTTATGAATGCTACATACGAGAAAGTATTGTGATTATCAGGCTATATTAAGTTAGGAATTCATGAGCAACACAATACCTAGTGACTCTTCTACTCGTTGAATTCATAACACTTGCTTCTAGTTTAGGTTTACTTACAGCATTTGCAAACCTCCTCACTTTTTGTGAGATAAGTAGGTTAATTCATCCGAATTGCTCGTAATTATTCCAGGTCTAGACCATATTCCCTGTGGGTTCGACCCTAACCTTAATTAGGTTATATATTTTGACGATGATCGCTTACACCTTCAAAGGGAGGTGTAGTATGGGCGACATCAATTCATAACTTGAAAGCTAAGTAAAATAAAGAATATACTTGAGTTTTGTGAATGAAAGGAACCTACGAATCAAAATCAACATACCTTGATTGAAACCCAGGAGAGAAACTTGACAGTTAGGGGAAGAGAACCTTGAAACCCTAGCTTTTGTTTCTTTGGGTCTTGATAGATGGAAACCTTAGAAGAATTCGAGAGGTATTAGGGTCAGGAGAGAAAGGGAGTAAAATGGTTCAGTTGGCGGCTGATATGGTAAGAATAGGATGAAATGACATAGTATTAAACCTAAGGTGTGGAGAAAGGTCAAATTTATCCTTTATTAAAATTTATTGGGGCTCACCTATGAGCCCGATCTATGGGTCATAGATTAGACCATGGCTCATTGGTCAAGATTTCGTCCTTATTACACTTTTAAGTTTTTGAAACATATCTTTGAACCCAAATCCACGAACCCTTTTAGGACCCACCATTCATTCTACGGTTCATAAAGGCCCCTCGTAGAACTACCCCAGACTTAGAAAAGTTTCTCATCTCTAAACCAATCTATATCAAAGTTCACAACCCATCAACAGTTTTACAATCGCTAAATCCTACGTATCAAACTCATGACCCATCAACAGTTCTACGGTCAGTAAATCATGTACACCCCACATTTTGAAAAGCCTAGAACAAAAAAGATAAAAAATTCTAAACTGACTTAGTTATATGATCCAATCTACGTCTCATGGATAGGACAATGGGTCATAGACATGTTTCATGGTTTCAGTCTAGAAAGATGGAAAATTCTTGAGTTTTTTTGAATCATTGTATGAGCAACAGGGCTGGTCGTGAATTGAACCACGACTCATGAACTGAATAATGGAAGGGACCCTGAGGAATGGAAGTTTTCTAAGTATGGAATCTACCAAAGTCCTCTTGGTGCTAAGTCATATCCCACGAAATACATAAATCATACTTAGACTGGCATGGACTATGGCAGATGTAATTCCCTTAAGTGTCACGACCCAAGCCTAGGGCCTAGATGTGACACGGTGCATGGGGAACCCTAAGGGACCCCAAGCAAGCCTCTTAACATATTATTACATATTCTTGGTTGCGGAAGCAAGAAAACAACAACAAGAGATAGTGTACATAAAAGAAAGATAGTCTTAGAACATAGCATGAGATCATAAACATCGTCTCCAAAATGGAGGACTTACCAACAAGCTTAGGAGAAATCATACTAGCCACGTGGAGGAGGCTGCTCAAGTGGGGCTCCAGTTCCTACATGATGACATCATGTAGGCATAGAGTATGCGTTAGTACTTGTGAATATACTAAGTATATAGGATGCAATGCGACAAGAGATAAGTAGCATACTCAAAATGCATAAGCATAGGCAATGAGTAGCATATAACAATATGGCATGCATGCGAGATGCTATGTAGTAAATCATGATTATATAGAACATAATACGTGTGTACGGAGTAACCATTATACTGAATATCCAAGGCCTATCACCTCCTTGATGAGGCGATTGAGGTACAAACCCCTCAATTGGTTGAGAGTTACAAACCCCCCCAACATGGTTATCAAGGTACAAACCCCCCAACATGGTTGCATGGGCCTACCAACTCCCGAGCAAGGTGATTGAGGTACAAATCTCACATCATGGTTAGCTGGGCCTACAACCTCCCGAGTGAGGCTTGGTCATTTCCCCACACTATAGAGATAATATCATATACATACATTCCTTTCATCATCATATAGTCATTAAACTCATAAGACATGCATTGGACCTTCAATTCCTCAAGAAATCATAACTGAACATTTTATCAAACACTTGGCGAGTGTGTAGTACTAGTGTAACACCATACAATTCAACAGTGGAGTCATGCTAGAAAATTCAGTGTAAAATCATCAATAGATACTTACTAACACCCTCAAACAATATATATCAAAATCCTTCATCAAATCTCACAATAGATCTTAGATTCATAGCTCAAAACATGCTAAAACAATTATAATTTCTTGAACCCCAACATAGTGTGCAGTAAAATTCATAATAAGTAAGACCCATGAGTAAATCAACTTTAAAACATGCAATTTTAGGAAAAAAGGAAGCTTGGGCGTCATGGGTGAAAGGAACCCCTGAAAGAAACCCACATACCTTTGCTTTGTAGAATAGCTTGATGAAGATTGGAGATGGAGACTTGAAGCTTGAATGAGAACATTAAGATCTGAATGAGTTTTGGGACTTGAATTTATGAGTGAAATATTTGTCTAGGTGTTTGTCTGAGTATTGGAGAATGTCTTGTGTGATATGCGGGTGAAATATGGCTAAGTATAGGTATTTTCACGCAAGGTAACACTTAGTCCCAAGACCCAAAAGTCTTGGACGAAACAAGAAAAATAGCACACAAAATGAACTGAGGCACGCCCTTGGCGCGTCGCGCCTTGGGTGCGAAAACCTCACTGGAAAGTGAATTTTAGGAAAATTAAATTGCAATTCGTTTGCTCTAAAATCGGAGTTAAATGCTTTTCTCAGTCAATTTGACCCCTCAATCAAGAATATGAAGTCAGATTATCAATATCATGCACAGTTTTTGAGATATATAAAAATTATGATTCCAGGCACTTCCGAGGCACATTTTCGAGCATTTTTTTGGGTCGTTTCAATAACTCCTCCTTGGGAACATTCATCCTCAAATGTCTAAGAAACATATATGAGAGACATAAAAATGACAATGTTAGCCCACTTAATGATGCAACAATGCACTTAAATATCATTTCAAAAATCTTAACACAAGTATAAAATCATCATAAACTTGTCAATTTAAACATAAATGTATGCAATGACATGAGGGCTGAACTTAAGACTTGAGATCATATAGAGGACTTTGATTAATACCTTACACTTGAGTGGAGTGGAAAAGGTAATGATATCGCTTTTCCATATCCGCTTCGGCCTCCCAAGTAGCACTTTCAACTTGTTGATTCCTCCAAAGGACCTTAACAGAAGCCACATCCTTGTTCCTCAACCTCTGCACTTGTCTATCCAAAATCTGAACTGAAACCTCTTCATAAGTCAAATTATCTTCAACAACACCCACAACATAAAGAGACACAATAACATTAGGGTCTCCCAAACATTTCCTCAACATGGATAAATGAAAGACCAAATGAACCAAATCCATCTCACTAGGAACAATATCCAACTTCACATACAAACTTTGCGAAACCTCCGCAAGACCGAGATGAACAAAATCCATCTCACAAGGCAATTCCAACTCATAAGCTACCTTGCCAATCCTCCTCATTACCCTATAAGGACCCACATATCTTGGAATCAACTTGCCCTCCTTACCAAAATGAACCACACCCTTCATGGGTGACACCTTCAAATAAACCCAATCACCAACTTTGAATTCAAAATCCCTTCTCCTCACATCGACATAGGACCTTTGACGACTTTGGGCCGTCTTCAACCTTTCTCTAATCATCCTAAACTTCTCAAGAGCCTACATAACTAGATCTGGACCCAACAAAGCCACCTCTCCAACCTCAAACCACCCAACCAGTGATCTACAATGCCTACCATAGAGAGCCTCAAAAGGAGCCATACCAGATGCTAGTCCCAACAAAGCCACCTCTCCAACCTCAAACCACCCAACCAGTGATCTACAATGACTACAATAGAGAGCCTCAAAAGGAACCATACTAACGCTAGAATGATAACTATTGTTATAGGAAAACTCAATCAATGGAAGATGATCATCCCAAATAACACTAAACTCCAATACACAAGCCCAAAGCAAATCCTCAAGTGTTTAGATAGTTCTTTCGGCTTGGCCAACCGTTTGAGAGTGAAAGGTCGTACTAAGTTTAACTCCTATACAAAGACCCCTTTGAAAGGACCTCCAAAAATATGAAGAAAATTGAGCACCACGATCCGATATGATAGAGAAAGGAAACCAATACAACCTCACCAACTCATGAATGAACAACCTAGAATAATCTTCAGCCCCATAGATAGTCTTAATCGAGTAGAAAATGAGCCAACTTTGTCATCCTATCAACCACAACCCAAATGGAATCAAAACCCTTTCTAGTCTTAGGAAACCCAACCATAAAATCCATATTAATCTCCTCCCACTTCCAAGTAGGAATCTCTATGTCTTATGCTAGGCCACCCGGTCTTTGGTCCTCGACTTTGACTTGTTGACAACTATGACAATCGGAAACAAATTTGGCAATGTCCCTGTTCATGCCTTCCCAGCAATACACATATCTAAAATCCCTACACATTTTGGTAGAACCGGGGTGACTAGAATAGGAGGAGTTATCAGCCTCATCAGGAATCTTTTCTATCAAGCCATCAACAAAAGGTACGCACAAGCTACCTTGATACCTAAAGGCACCATCTCCCCCTTGGCAGAAAACCTCCATCTTGCCATCTTTTACCAATGCCTTCAATTCTAGCAAGGAGGGATCAAGATCTTGCTTTTCTTTCACCTCATCAACTAAGGAATACTTTGAACCATCCACAACCATAATGCCACCATTATCCACCTCTTCCAGACCTAACCTACAATCTAGCCAATTGATGGACCTCTCTAGCTACTTATTTATCACCAACACAACATGAACTAGGCTACCCATACACACCCTACTCAAAGCATCCGCCATAACATTAGCCTTACCGAGATGATAATGCACACATATATCATTCCTTAAGAAGTTCTAACCACATTTTTGCCTCAAGTTGAGATCTTTTTGAGTGAAGACATATTGGAGACTCTTATGATTGGTGAACACATCAACATGCACCCAATACAAATAATGTTGCCAAATCTTTAATGCAAATACCACAGCGGCTAGTTCAAGATATTTAGTAGGATAGTTCTTTTCATGCACTTTGATATGTCTAGAAGCATAGGCTATTACCTTACCATTTTGCATCAAAATACAACCCAAACCAACCTGGGAAGCATCACAATACACAACAAACCCTTCTAGCTCTTCTGATAGTAACAATATAGGAGTGACACAAGCCTATCTTTCAACAATTGGAAAATCCTTTCACACTCCTCGGTCTATACAAATTTGGCTTTCTTTTGAGTCAACTTGTTCATAGGAGAAGCAATAAAAGAGAACCCATTTAGAAACCTCTAATAGTAACCCTCTAAGCCCAAGAAGCTCCTAATATTCGATAGGGTAAATGGTCTAGGTCAAATTCTAATCACTTTCATCTTTTTAAGATCTACCTTAATACCATCCCTGACACCACATGACCTAGGAAGACAACCTCTTTTAACCAAAATTTACATTTTTCATACTTGGCGTATAAATTCTCTTCCCTCAATCTTTGTAGCACCACGATCAATTGACCCCTATGCTCCTCCTCACTATATGAATAGATCAAAATATCCTCAATGAAGACTACAACAAAGGGATCAAGGTAGGGTCTGAAGAACCTATTTATAAGATCCATGAAGATAGCCGGTGCATTGGTCAACCCAAAGGACATCACAACAAACTCATAATGCCTATACCTAGTTTGGAAGGCCATCTTAGAATTAGAGAAATGGCTAGCCCCTTGAAGTTGGTCAAACAAATCATCAATTCTTGGAAGAGGATAGTTATTCTTTATAGTGACCTTGTTGAGTTGCAGGTAGTCAATACACATTCTAAGAGACACATTCTTCTTTTTCACAAACAATACCGATGCACCCCATGGTAATTAGCTAGGTCTAATAAAACCTTTCTCTAACAGGTCCTTCAATTGCTCCTTCAACTCCTTTCCATCGGGGCCATATGGTAAGGGGGAATAGAGATAGGTTGATTATCGGGAAGGATATGGTAAGGGGAAATAGATATGGGTTAAGTATCGGGGAAGAGGCCTATATCAAAATCTATTTCCCTTTCAGGAGGAACACCGGGAAGGTCATTTGGAAAGACATCAACAAACTCATTTACAACCAGAACTGACTCTATGGGAAAGACTTTGGGTTCCACATCCCTAACCTTCCATTTGGAAAGACATCAACAAACTCATTTACAACCAGAACTGACTCTATGGGAAAGACTTTGGGTTCCACATCCCTAACCTTCACAAGATAATAAAGACACCCCTTAGAGATCAACTTACGGGCTTTAATGCAAGAGATGAACCTACCCTTGACCACCACATCATGACTCTCTCCCGCTCAAGGATGGGTTCATTTGGGAATTGAAATTTGACCCTATGGGTCAAGAGATGAATCTACCCTTTACTACCACATCATGACTCTCCCACTCAAGGATGAGTTCATTTGGGAATTGGAATTTGATCCTATAGGTTTTACAATCAATAGAGGCATAGTATGCATGCAACCAATCCATCCCAAGAATGACATCAAAATCAACCATGTCCAACTAAACAAGATCACAAGGAAATATTTTATGCAATATGCAAATGGGATAATTTCTATAGACTTTTCTAGCAACAATACATGCACTAATAGGCGTAGAAACCTCATAAGACTACACAACAATTCGGGCTGAACATGGAACTTTTTGGCAACAAAGGGCGTAACAAAAAAAAGTGGCTCCCGGATCAATCAATGCATACACATCAAAATCAAAGACTGTTAACATGTCGATGACGACATTGGACACCTCATCAACCCCTTGCCTCTCATACAAAGCATAAAACTGATTGTTCCTTGGGGCACTATTTTGTCGGCCACCTCTCACCAAAGGAACAACATTAGCACCTTGTGGACGAACCTCCTTACCCTTGCTATGATTTCGAGGGCAATCCATCACCTTATGCCCAACATCCCCACAACCATAACAAGAATTAGTATCCTTCAAGCACGGGCCACTATGATCCCTACCATATTATGGACACCCACCATTGGGAACCACACCCCCAAAACCTTAAGCCCTTAGAACATCACCAGCAACCCTCTTATTAAATTTATAAGAAGACCCTTGGCCTTGATGGAACCGACCACCCCTTCGACTTTAGAATTTTCCATCAAAACGGGCCCTCTTGGCCTCATGACCCCTTCTCTTCCTCAACTTCTCCTCCTCCATTTGTTCAGCATAGGTCATCAAACGGGACAAATCCATATCACTAATCAACATAGCGGACCGGCATTCCTCACTCACCAAGTTGGACAATCCCATCACAAACTAGTTCATTATTGACCTTGAGTTGGCAACCAAGTGTGGGGCATACTTTGAGAGTTGGTTGAATTTGAGGGCATACTTTCTCACACTCAAAGATCCTTTTTTCAAGTTCATAAATTCTACCAATTTTTCTTCCCTATGCTCAAGAGAGAAGAATCGATTAAGAGAGGCTGTCTTGAACTTCTCCTATAGAACCACATTATTGACCCCTTCTCCTAATTCCATTGATTGTATCATATTTGTGCTACCCCTTTGAGTTGTTAGGCCGCCAACTCCGCTTTATCTTTTGACCTCACACCAATGATAGCCAATACTTTGTAGACCTCATCAATGAACTCTTGAGGGTCCTCATCTATCTTAGACCCATAGAATTTCAAGGGATTCATCCTTATGAAGTGTCACAACCCTAAGCCTAGGGCCTAGGTGTGACATGGTGAATGTGGAACCCAAAGAGACCCGAATCAAGCCTCTCAACTTATCATTACACATCATTGGTTGCGGAAGCATGTAAAATACATAAAATAAGTACAAGGGGCAAAGGGGGTAAGGGATAGCTTGCCAAAACATCTACATCAAAAGACAAGGAGTCATAGCTCACATCATAAATACACAACTTGTCCAACAAAGTAAAACGGGGGCCAAGACAAAGTAACCGGGCTCACCCTCATGGTCAAACAAGAATACAAAATAGAATGTCTCAGCACAAGGCAATAGGAAATCATAAACCAAGGTCCCTGAAATGGAAGACTCACCAATAAGCGTGAAATAGCACTAACTAGCCACGTGGAGGAGGAGCATAATCAACTTGGGCACGGGTCCCTATATGGTGATATTGTGTAGGAAAGAATATGCATTAGTACATTTGAATATACTAAGTATGTGGGGTGCAATGCAATAAGACATAAGCTTTATAATCAACATGCGTAACAATGAACAATAGGCATGATATATCAATATGACATGTATGATCAATGCATAAGTAAATCATGCTTTAGTAACCCATGCCCATATAGAATATCATATGTTTATCCGGGCTTTTATCCCCCTGGATCGGGTATGGTCTAATGCAATACTTTATATAGAGTATATCATATTCATATGATCTTTTCATGATCATATAGTCAATCATATCACATACATAAGCTCTTTTCATCATCAGAATATTATTCATATCATAACTCATGCTTTGGACCTTCAATTCCACAAGAAACCCTAGTCGGACATTCTATCAAACACATAGGAGGTGTGAAATGGGGGTAAAAGACAATGCAATTTAAAGAGGAAATCATGCAAGAAAATCTATAGTAAAACCATCAATCAAAACCTTGCAACACCCCCAAGAAATTCACCTCAAAACCCCTCACCAAATCAAACATTAGATCCAATATTTAGACCTCAAAACATGCTAAAACAACCATATTTTCATGAACTAAAATCATTGTACAGTAAATTTCTCAATATACAAGACCCACGTGTAAAATTAACTTTAAATTGTGTAATATTAGTAAAAAGGAGGTTTAGGCACCTTGGTGAAAGGGCCCAACGGTTCAACACCAGATACCTTAGCTTTGGAGAAATCCTTCTTTAAGTTTGAAAATGGAGGCTTGAAGCTTGAAGAAAATTCTTAGTTTTGGATAAGGGTTTAGAGTCTTGAAATTTGGAGTGAAAATATGGCTAAGTGTTTTGGGGAGTATTGGGAAATGATTAGGATGATACAAGGGTGAAATTTGGTTAAGTATAGATAAAAATACGTTTGGGAAAACTTAGGCCCAAGACTTAGAATAATTGGACTGCAAAGAAAAACATTGCCAGGAAAATACACCTCTCCGCATCGCAAAAAGGACGCAGAGAAAGAATTACACATGAGCGTGCCCTTGGCCCGTTGCGGAGGAAACACAAAAACCTCACTGGAATTCATCACTAAAAAATTATAATTGCTAATTTTTCGCTCTTAAATCAAGGTTAGACCATTTTTCATCTAATTTTTGACCCCCTGATCACAAATATGAAATTGAATTTTTGAAATAACAAATGAATTTTTAGATCTATGAAAATTAAAATTCTAGGCATTCCAAGGGGGGCACTTTTTGGGGTTGTTACATGGAGTCTTGATATGGTGTCAAAATACAGCACATTTGGTGCCTAAAACAAGGGATTTTATGAGTTTCTAAAGTGACTTTTTATGGTTTTGATGTATTTTTGTGTTAATCTTGCAGAAAAGTTAGGTTGGCATGATTTTAAAGAAAACATGCAGATTTTGCTAAAGCATAGACCATAGAGCCCATCTATGAGTCATAGCTCAAGTTACGAGTCATAGGTTGTGTCATTGCAAGAAACAGAGACCAAAAATTAGAAATTTGCCAAGTGAAGGTCACTCCTACGAGTCATAATACACACTACGACTCATGTAGGTGCACTTGTAACAAGAATTAGAGAGCCAAAATATTGGACCAAAACTAAGATCAAGACGACGAGACGAACATATGAGTCATAAACCAAGAAATGACTCATACTAGAGGAGTCCAAGATGCCAAGAACCTAATACGAGACCCCGCTTGAGACTCATAGGTCACCCTACAAGTCATATCTGCGAGGCGTACCAGCTATTAGCTGTCTTTTCTGCATAATTTTTAGGGTTTAGTTGTACATACTATAAATACGTTAAATTAGGTCTTCAAAAAGCAAAGAAAAAAAGAGAAAGAAAGGAGAGAAAGGAGAGATATCAGATAGGGAGATTAGAAATTTTGCTCTTGAATATTCTCTCAAGAATTTCTTAGGGTTTCATATTTTTTGTTTTTTGTATTTTTTTGGAAAACACATTTTGGGGTTTGCAAATCTTGTGCTATACACTTTGGATATCTATCAAGCTTGTGGGTTTGCAACTTTCGGTGTCTTCACTTTTCATTGTATTGGTAAAAATCTCAACTATGTCTATTATTTGCATGCTTGTGTGTTTTGCCTTATCCATCAGTACCTAAGCACCCACAACTTGAGGTTATGGGAACCATGGGTAGTTGACTTGAGATGACCTAGGTTTTTTGCATTTCCATGATTAGGGTTTTGCATGTATTATCTATTCCCCTTCATTATTATTATTGTTTTGTGGTGGCCAACACCAAATCCCACCTACTATCATGATCCCAACCAAGGTGGTGACGAATAGAAAAAGGAAAGTAGATGACAGAATTCGATTGATGTGTTCTCGTCTAATCAACCGAACCTATCTAAGGGGAGGTTGACTAGACAATAGGTAAGGGTTAGTTGGCATGCCATGGTTGCCGACCAAGCGCCATGGTGAAATTCAACCTTCACATTCACAAGAGGGCTATGACTGGGACAATAGGTAATGATTAGTTGGCACGCCATGGTAGCCAACCAAGCGCTATGGTAAAATTCGACCTTCACCTTCACAAGAGTGCTGGAAGAACCTAAGTTACCATCCTACATGCAAATCACCAATTATAGTTATGTTATCTAGGGTAATCAAGTTGATGAACCATAGGAAACACAATTCCAAGTTGTCCCCAAAATTGAGTGTTTCCTCGCATTATAGTTAGTGGTAGTTTTATTTTGTTTTTGAATGACAAAAAAACCCATTTAGAGATTGTAGTCATAAATACTAGTAATGATTAGTGTTGAAGTCTTATAGTCAAGCCCTATATTCCCTATGGATTCAACCCTAACTTCGGTTAGGTTAATTGCTGACAATGACCGTTTTCTTATTGGAGCGTGAATATTATCAGATATTATGTCATCATTATCAAGGAATATGGCTAGGTTTTAATTTGATTTCACTATTAGTTAGTTCTAATGTTGATTTCTAGATTCTCTTGTACTTTATTTTTGTTTTTATTTTTATTGTTTGATTTTATTCACAGGGTATACTAGGTTGTTTGCCCGACATAAGGAGCCAAAGCAATCTCTTAGCTCCACTCAATTTGGAGATCCATCGACTACCAAGAAGAATGGCTCAAGTGAATGAGGATAGCGAGGTTGAGAAAGATATGCATACTAATGAGGATATGGGAAGAGAGGAGAATCCACAACAGAGGGGTAACAAGGCACAGCTCAGGAACTTCCATAAAAATGCTTATGGGTGGAATCAATATCGAATAAACCCTATGGCTATGGATGTTACCGATGCTATAGTATTGCCTCCTTTACCAGTAGATACTAAGTTCACGGTATCGAGTGGATTCCTCCAAATGCTCCAAAATAGTAGACTATTCATAGGGCTACCCTCAGAGGATCCCCATCATCATCTTCAAAATATGGTGTTAGTTTGTAAGAGTGTCATGGGGACACAACTTTTCTCTTGATGTTGTTGTATTAAGAATGTTGCCATTGTCATTGACTGCCAATGCAACTATATGGTTGTCCGAGCTTCCTCCGGGTACTATCACAAGTTGGGCTGAACTTCAGAGAGTATTCCTTGAAATATATTTACCAAGATCTAAGAAGTTAAAGCTCAAGGATCAAATCAACAACTTTGAGTAATTGTCGGCTGATTCTATTAGCACAAGATGGGAGAGGTTTACTAAATGCTTGAGGATGGTCCCTGATCACAAGATTGTTGATAATGCCTTGATTGATATTCTCTATCAGGCACTTGATAAAAATAGTCAAGCTTGTGCCGACACAATCATGGAAGGCATGTTCCTTGACCAGCCTTTCGCATTAATTGCTGCAAGGATGGAGCAAGTGGTCAAAACAAATAGATCATGAGGTCAATGAGAGCGAGTTGTGATGAAACCTTGTTGTGCGGTTAACACCAATAATGAGCAAGCAAAGGTAAACGAAGAGATCATGGAGCAATTTGCTCATCTTTGCACACGTATGGACTTGTTTTTAAAAGAAAAATCAAGCAAGTGTCAAGGCAGTCACTCACCAACCTATGAAGGCTCCTACCTATGATGATTCATTTTTTCATGAGGATGCATGTTTTGTAAGAAACCAAGCAGTGCATTTTTGGAACAACACCCAAGGGTCCAACTCAGACTATTGGAGGCAAGGTTCCGAGAATCAAGGTCAAAACTTCAACTATGATAGGATGTATAGAGACAACTAGGGTGAATACTATAAGAGAGAGAGTTTCAGACGCAAAATGAGGGAGAAGAGAGGGCTATAGGTATGGTCCTTATGTGCCACCACACAATCATGATGTTGGATCAAACAACTCTAGGATTGAAGAAATGTTTGAAAAATTGTTAAAGCGAGTTGACCATTAAGATGATACTTTAAAGGGAATGAAAGCAGATATTTCAAGTATTAACCAAAAGATAGAGTCTCACACAGTGGCGATCAAGCAACTTAAACAATAATTTGGGCAAGTTTCTTCACAATTGAACCAACGCCACAAGGGTATCCTACCTAGCGACACGGTTCAAAATCCTAAGAATGAAGGGAGTTACATAGCAGTGATGACTAGGAGTGGCAAGAGCACCATAGATCCCCCTATGCCGGTAATCATGGATGAAGTTGATGAAAAGGGTTTTGGTGGTGAAGTCGTGGTTGAGGGAGAAGATCCGAAGATTGTTGGAATGCAACAAGAAGAGGTAAGGGAGCATGGGAATCCCAAACCTCCTCCTCCTTTCCCTCAAAGTCTTAAGATAAAGGAAGAGGAGGGTAAATTCAAAGATTTCCTCTCAATGTTGAAGCAACTCTCCATCAACATTCCCCTTCTAAAAGTTTTGGAGAAAATGCCCGGGTATGCCAAATATATGAAGGATTCAGTCACCATGAAACTCACTCTAAGCCAAGAGTTCTTGCAAGAATCTCCAATAATATAGTGCTATTATGACCAAATGCCTTACTCAAAAGCGAGAGGACCTCGGTGCATTCACCATCCCGTGTACCATTGGTGATGTTGAGTTTGCAAAAGCATTGTGTGACTTAGGAGCGAGCATCAATCTAATGCCTCTTACTATATTGAAAAAGCTTGGCCTCACTACTCCTACACCAATAAGAATAAGGTTGCTTATAGTGGATCATAACATTAAAAAGGCGGAAGGAATCCTTTTGGATGTGCTTATTAAAGTGGATAAATTCATCTTTTCGGTAGATTTTGTGATCCTTGACTGAGAAGATTTTGAGGTGCCCATCATTTTGGGGAGACCATTTCTAGCCACTGGGAGAGCCCTAATGGATATGGATTCCAGTCAACTGCGGTTTAGTGTTAATGATGCAGAGGTCATGTTTGATATTGGCCAATTCATAAAACACCTAGATGAGTGCAAAAGTGAGGTATGGACCCTTAAAGATAGTTGATG
This sequence comes from Solanum virginianum, assembly GCA_000787875.1. Taxonomy (NCBI): domain Eukaryota; kingdom Viridiplantae; phylum Streptophyta; class Magnoliopsida; order Solanales; family Solanaceae; genus Solanum; species Solanum virginianum. Next base: position 53,443 of record DF359465.1, read on the forward strand.
TAGGATAGTGACAAAGTCGAGCCACGACGTTAAATAAGGCACTTGTTTGGAGGCAAGCCTAGCATTTTTTATAATCGTTCGCATGTTTTAGTTATTTTTGGTTGTTGAGATTCTTAGGTAGAAGGTGTGAGTTTGTTTTTATGATTGAAAGACATTAGTACAGTTGTAATATTTTGGGAATTATTGTGCTTTGAGATTTGATTTGTAGGTAAAAATTGAAGAACTAAGGATCTAAAAATGGCACTTGGAGCAGCCTCTACGATAAGGCCTGTGAGTCATAGTCCTCACTATGACTCATAGTCATACATCGTAGAGGGAATCATTGAGTATCAAAAGTTGGCATATACACTACGAGCCAACCTTATAATTTCTAGAGTTATCTATGAGTCGTAAGAGGGGTTCATAGTGCCCAGGTATAATTCCTAAATTTTATAAGTGTTGGGTCTGCTACGAGACCGGGACCTATGAGTCGTAGGATAGCCTACGACTTATAGTCGAGGTCTCGTAGCCCCGATCTATAGTTTTAACAGGCTAACTTGGTTTCATTTAAAAGGGGTTCAAAATAGAATTTGACCTCTAAATTCATTTTAGAAAATCATAAGGAGACAAAAAAACCCATTATATCACCCACATCATTTTTTTAATCAAAATCTCAGCTTTCTATGTTATTTTTCGATGAAGATTTGGGCGAAGGCACTATTTCTATGGATTTTGGCATGGTTTTTGATTTCTTTCACTTTGGTTTACTTCTCTAATCAGTCAGTAAGCTCCATGGTTAAATTTTGCATTCTTTTGTGGTGAGTTTGTTCCCTATATAAGTGTGTGCTTTGCTTGATCACGTTAAATCATGCCATATAGTGATCATTGAACTAAACTTGTAATCTAGGGTTTTTAGGCTTTGAAGAGTTGGGTTGTGAACCAAATCGTATGAAATTCTTGAATGGGTGATGATGAATGTGAAATTTATGATTTATGGGATGTATTGTGTGATTGGTGCCCACTCATGGTATAAATTATTGTCGAAATTGGAATCTAAGAAGTGGGAGTGTGTGTTTTCATATTTTAACATATGGGAAATAATGGAAATAGTTTGGATGGAAATTGCTTCCCTATGGAATGTTTATAGAAGTCAAGAATGAACTTTGGATGTATATAGTTTCCAGTGTGCTTCACATTATATGAATTGCTTTTGATTCTTTGGGAATACGATCATTTTGAATTTCTAATGTTATTTAAGTGATTGCTTATGTGCCAAGTATTTGATATTGTTATTGTGTACCAAGGATGTTGGATTGTGTGTGTTTGTTTTGTACTTTGCATGGCAAAATGTTAGGCACTATAGATACCTTCTACAGTCAGCTATGAGGCACTCCTACAATATGTAAGTCCCTATACGAGTTGTAGTGGTCCCTTGTAGTAAGCATTAGTCATATGTGGTTCCTTCATATTTCTCATACGAGACTCACATATGACTCATAGTTCCTATTATGACTCATAGTGCGGGTCTCGTAAGATTACCTAAATTCTGAAAAATGTTTCTAAAGATGGTTACGAGCCCAAACTATGACTCATAGGTCACCCTATTAGTCATAACTGTGTCTCATATCTGAGATCAAAAAGCATTTTTGAAGGCATATAGCTTCTATGAGGGTAGTAGACGACTCATAAGTCACCCTATGAGTTGTAACTGCACTCGTATCTGTAAACCTGCAGTTGCATCAGTGAATATTTACTTTTGATTTGTTTTTGTTTCTTGTTTTTTTATGTGTTTTAATGGATCAAACATCTTGAACTTACATGTTGCTTTGTGGTTTTTTTGCAGATAAAATTCCCCCTAAAGATAAACTTGCAATTCGAACTCTCCAATGGAGGTTGATGGGTGAATCTTCTAAGACCGAGCATTCAGTAGAAGTCCACAGAGTCAGGGTAGACCCGAAAGCCAATAGATACCAGACCCAGGCAGTTACAACACAGATACTCATGGAAGTTAGTAGTTCCTCCCACTCTGAAGAGGAGGAACAACATGGTAATGAGAACGGGTCAGATAGCAACTTGCCACAAATGACTCCTTCACATTCTGGCTGTGAGTCAAAGTTCGAGAGCATCTTCCAGACCCAGAAAGAGGAAGTCCAATCCCAACCCCTAGCTAACTGCAGATGGTGTATCCCAGGGATGAAAGAAATATATGACCAGGGGTTGGATCCTAAGGGGTAAGGCAAGCCGATCTATCAATTTCACGAGAAGTCTCGATTGAATGCCTCAGGCTTAGACAGAGTACCCAGATTAGATGCTGGGTTGGATGACCATGGACCACGGTCGACCACACAGCAGCTAGGAAAATATGCCCCTTACGTAGTCTATCAATTCTATGCAGCGTATCTTGCTACACTCCATCTGGGGTTGCCAAAGAATAAAAGGCCAATTGAGCAGCCGAAGCTATGGGTGGTGATAGTTCGGGGGCGAAAAGTTGACATCTCGAAGGAGACGATTGGATGAGTGCAATTTGGGACAACTTATAGAGTGCCTCCATCTACCGCGGAGTATGATAGCCGTATTGATAAAATGAGGAGAGCGGTGACTGGGAATGTCATTGGGGCTAGGACAAAGTTGTTATGGTGGATAGCCAGTCAAATCTGTGAGGATGGTGTCGAGCGGACGTGGACCATAAACCATGCAGATCCTATAGTTAAAGCACACCTCTCATTCCGGGCTAAGTTTTGGTGGTCTATTATCCATTGGAGTATTAGGCCAACCTTCACGGATAATGTGATCACCCTTGAGAGAGTCGTACTATTGGCTAGCATTCTAGCTAGCTATACTATAGATTTGGCTCGAATCATTTTGGAGCAGATTCATGAGGCTGCAGCTCAGACAAACACCTCACTCCTATTTCCAGTTTTGATCCATCGACTATGCAGTGCAATAGGTGTTCCTATCGATCCTTACCGAGACCCTTATGTAGAGGCCACACGTACTATAGATCCCATCCTGATAAATGCTGATAAGAATCTGGTGGCCTTACCACGAGCAATACCTCCAGCTATCCCAAAGCCATTCCTGGCAGAGCCTCAGATCCCAGGTTCTCCTCTAACTACTACCAGCACTACTCTGACTACTACAGAGCCTACACCAGCGGTCGAGATCGAGTTTATACCATTCTCCAGCACTCCAGCACTAGTAGCATCTAATTTATAGGTTGACCCTTTTTTCTCTGCTATTGCATTTCAGGCTTTATTACGCAGGGTGACTGTAGCAGAGGCCAGGCTATGTGAGTTGTCAGCATAGTTTCGGCCATTGATTGATCAGACTGCTCGGGACTCAAAGGAGAGGTTGAAGGCATTTGCTAGAGAGTCAATTTATAAGAGAGTCTGAGAGGTGGATGCCCAGGAAGATGCATTTGAGACTAGAGTCCACAAGAGGCTTGAGGGAGCTAGGCCTGCCGACGTAAGCACAGTTACTGAGGAGTTGGCCAAGTTCAAGGCCAACTTATTACAATGTTAGCAGCCCCTGTTCCAGCCGCAGAGGTAGATCGATAGGTAATGAGGTATTTGATTAGCTGTCCGACCATCCAAGACACCCATGGGAAGAGGACCCTTGAGTAGATTGATGACCCAGAGCCGACCCTAAAGAAGCCGAGACAGCAGGAGGAGCCCATACATAAGGAGGTGGTGCAGTAATCGCTTTTGTAGGCGGTTATTCAGAGAGAGCGAGCATAGTACACCCCACCTAGAGAGGGTACTTCCGGTAGTACTATAAAGGAGAGGCAGCACCAGGACCCCATAGACTAGCCAGAGACTGATGCTTGATGCACCATGATATTTGACTTCTTTTGACCCAGTTCTTATTTTGTCATGTTGGATACTTTGTCCTCTTTTAAGGCAATCTTTTTATTATGTTGGGTTTTGGTTGTGTTTATATATTCTTATGTTGGATGTTGTTTTTCCTTATATTGTGAATATTAGTTTTTGATTTTTAATGTATGTATATATATATATATCTATGTTATCGTATTTATTTTTCATTCTTGTGTTTTTACTTTGAGGACAAAGTATCATATTTTAGTGGGGTGGTGGAAGTTATGGATTAAGGCAAAGTCTGAGTAGCCTCAAGTCCATAACTTCCCCTATTTTTGATCCTAAGGTTTTCTTGTTGTGCTTCTTTTTCCTTGTGGATGTTCAATTTTCTGTTGAACCGGAATGTTTTAGGGAGTGTAGATAATTTGTAAATGCATAGTAATGTTATCTGTTGGCATATATAGCTTTTAACTGTTCTCTAAGTTTTTGATGAAAAATTAGGTACCCTCAACATATTTTGAAGTTGTGATTATTGATCTAATCATACATTTATGAGTATATAGCAATGTTTGTTCTGATATTGTGAAGGTAAGTTGAGGTTTGGGTGATGTGGTGGATATGAAAAGGATATTAGGCTCTTGTTCCTTGAGTGAAACCACTTTTACAATAAATGACCCACCAAATAAGTGAGTAATCCCTTGTTCCAAATTTTTGAGCTTCTCATGTGCTCATTCTTTCTTGACACTCTCCTGACTTAACCTTGTTTGATGAAATACCTTGATATTGGCCTTGGTCTATCCTTGAATATGTGAAGCTTGATTGAGGCCAAAGGCCCAAGTTGAGGGTGGTTGCAGTTGGTGGCTTTGTTTTGAGGCATAGATATTGTGTATTTCACCTGAGGCTAAAAGCCTAAGTTGAGGGTGGCTCTTATTGTGGTAAAGTAATAATAATAAACTAGTTAGTTGGGAAATCAATAAAGAAATGAAAAAACATGAACCGAGTGAAAAAAGAGAAAAGAAAAGTGCCTTGAATTGTGAACAAGTAGCAAAAATGAGTTTGAAATCAAGGTACAGCTGAAAAAAAGAAAGAAAGCACTCGAGAAAAGTTCAAAACAGAAGAATAAGGGTGGAGTGATTAAAAAGGTTTGGATTATGAAAGCAAAAAGTGTTGGTAAACATTGTTCAAGGATAGCTTTTAGTCACTATTTGCCCCAAATACCACACCAAAGCACCCTGAACCTATGTTGCAAGCCTATAAGTCCTAAAGTGATCCAACTCCATCTTATCACCAAGACAGAAGATGAGTATAGAGGCAAGCATATGGCGTTAGCTAGTATGCTTGAATTTCAATTGTGCGACTAAGAATTCTTCCTCAGTCCCTAAATTCTAAATGCTTTTGAGTGAGTATGAGGGACTTCTTTCCAGTGAGGGCATTTGCAATACTTGAATAACATATGACTATACCAGCGATTGTGGACGGTTGATGCTCCCTAACTTGTCATAGTTAGATTGCCAGGTATCTCATTAAGTTCTTCTTTGCTCAATAACATTGCAACCCCACTTTGAAAATAGAAGTTGAGTACCTAAATCAGAGAAGTTGATAAATATGCCATTAGTATAGTTGCTATGTGTTTCTCTTTGTCTGCGTAGATTAAGTCATCGCTTAAGGACAAACAACAATTCTAAGTTAAGAGTGTTAATCTGCTATCAAAATACAACACATTTGGTGCCTGAAACAAGGGATTTTGTGAGTTCCTAAAGCGACTTCTTATGGTTTTGATGTATTTTTGTGTTAATCTTGCAAAAAAGTTAAGTTGGCATAATTTTAAAGAAAACTTACAGATTTTGCTGAACCATACGCCATACGAGCCCACCTACAAGTCATAGCTCAAGCTACGAGTCATACGATTGTGTCATAGCAAGAAACAGAGACAAAAAATCAAAAATCTAAAAAGTGAAGGTCAATCCTACGAGGACATCCTACGAGTCGTAATACACACTACGACTCATATAGCTAGACTCATAGCAAGAATCAAAGACCCAAAATATTAGACCAAAAACTGAAGACCAAGACTACGAGACAAACACACGAGTCATAAACCAAGCAATGACTCATACCAGTAGGTCATACCAGCGGAGACCAACATGCCAAGAACCTGATACGAGACCCCGAATACGACTCGTAGGTCACCCTACGAGTCATATCTGCAAGGAGTACCAGCTATCTAGCTGTCTTTTCTGCATAATTTTTAGGGTTTAGTTGTACATACTATAAATACTTCAAGTTAGGTTTTCGGAAAGCAAAGAAAAAACGAGAAGAAAAGGAGAGAAAAGAAGAGAGATCAGATAGGAAGAATAAAAATTTTACTCTTGAATATTCTCTCAAGAATTTCTTAGGGTTTCATACTTTTAGTTTAGTATATTCTCTTGGAAAACCCATTTTGGGGATTGCAAATCTTGTGCTATACATTTTGCATATCTATCAAGCTTGTGGGTTTGCAACTTTCGATGTTTTCACTTTTCATTGTATTGGTAAAGCTCTCAACAATGTCTATTATTTGCATACTTATGCGTTTTGCCTTAGCCATGAGTAGCTAAGCACCCACAACTTAGGGTTGTAGGAACCATAGGTAGTTGACATGAGATGACCTAGGTTTCTTACATTTCCATGATTGGTCTTTTGCATGTATTATCTAATTTCCTTCATTATTATTGGTTTTTGTTGGTGGCCAACACCAAAACCCACCTATTATCACGATTCCAACCAAGGTAATGATGAATAGCAAAAGGGAAGTAGATGACAAAATTCAATTGATGTGTTCTCGACTAATCAACCGAGCCTGATCAAGGGGAGGTTGACGGGACAATAGGTAATGGTTAGTTTGCACGCCATGGTGAAATTCGACCTTCACCTTCATAAGAGGGTTGGAAGAACCTAAGTTACCGTCCTACATACAAATCACCAATTGTAGTTATGTTATCTAGGGTAATCAAGTCGACGAGCCACAGGGAACATAATTCCCAAGTGTTTTCTCGTGATATAGTTAGTGGTAGTTTTATTTTGTTTTTAAATCACAACCCCTCCCCCCATTTAGAGATTGTAGTCATAAATACTAGAAATGATTAATGGTGAAGTCTTGTAGTCAAGCCCTATATTCCTTGTTGATTCGACCCTAATCTAGGTTAGATTAATTATTGACAATGCTGACAACACTGACCACGATCGCTTTCGTATTGGAGTGTGAACATCATCAAGTCTCTCACCCGAGATGCCGATGAAGGAGCATGAGGGGCGTGGGCCCCATGGTTGGCTTGATTAGCCATAACTTGTGCAAGCAAGGTGAGAGCATCCCGAAGCTCTCCATGAGCTGGTTGTTCCTCGGGAGTGCGGGCTCTCCTTCCTCTTCTGTTAGGCATGATCTAGCATAGTAAGGAACAATCGAGGGGGAAAAATCTTACTTTAACACTATAATATGACTTGGAACATGAAGAAGAGAAATATTTCCAAAATGCCTCATAGCCTCTTGCTTATAGTTGTGGTGCACAAAACAATCATGAACAAGACCCTAATCGACGTGGTGTGTTAGATGTCGAAGACTATTAACAACCTAGTGCTCTGATACCAAGTTTGTCATGACCAAAGCCTAGGACCTAGATGTGACATGGCGTATGGGGAACTCGAAGGGACCCCAAGCAAGCCTCTTAACATATTATTATACATCCTTGGTCACAGAAGCAAAAACACATCAACAAGAGATATTGAATAGGGATAATCGAGGCTAAGGGACAACTGTCATATCATAAACAATAAGAGTCAAGAGAGAGTCAAAGCTCATAGAATAATACAAAACATGTCCAACAACACTTGTAAAACATAGAAAAGCAGCGGAGGACAAAACAAGCAACCAGGCTCACCCTCATAAACAACACATACATAAAAGAAAGATAGTCTTAGAACATAGCATGAGATCATAAACATCATCCCCGAAATGGAGAACTCAACTAACAACCTTGAGAGAAATCGTACTAACCACGTGGAGGAGGATGATCAAGCGGAGCTCTGATTCCTACATGGTGACATCATGTAGGCATAGAGTATGTATTAGTAAAGGACTCACCAAAGAGATTGAGAGAAGTCGTACTAGCCACATGGAGGAGAATGATCAAGTGGGGCTTTGGTTCCTATATGGTAACATCATATAGGCATAGAGTATGCGTTAGTACATTTGAATGTACTAATTATGTAGGATGAAATGCAACAAGAGATAAGTATCATAACGAAAATGCATAATAGTAGGCAATAGGTAACATATTAGCAATATGGCATATATGATCAATGCTTAAGTAAAACTTGCTTACATAGAATATAATATAAGGTGTAAGACGAGACCAACATATAAAAATCATATGTTACCAAAGTACAAACCCCTTTAGTTGGTTGGTGGATCATCGCACCCGACCACCCGTGGTGATTGAGGTACTAACCCCTCAAATCAGTTACCAAGGTATGAACCCCTTAATTGATTGCTAGATACTAACACTCGACAACCCTAGTGATTGAGGTACGAACCCCTTAACTTTGTTACCAAGGCATAACTCCTTTGTAAGTATCAAGGTATGAACCTCTCAACATGGTTACCCGGTCTCTTAACCCCCCGAGCAAGGCACAGTCACATTCCAATACTCTATAGGAGAATATGATATACATATGTTCCTTTCATCATCACGTAGTCATTTAACACATAAGATGTGCATTGGACCTTCAATTCCTCCAAAATACATTAATCAGACATTTTGTCAAACACTTGGCATGTGTGTAGTGTCAATGTAAAACCATGAAATTCAAAAGCGTAATCACGCTAGAAAATTCAATGTAAAATCATCAATAGATACTTGTTAACACCCTCAAGCAATATACATCAAAATCATTCATCAAATCTCACAATAGATCTTAGATTCATAGCTCAAACATAAAATAACCGTAATTTCATGCAACCCCAACATAGTGTGTAGTTAAATTCATCATAAATAAGACCTATGTGTAAATCAACTTTAAATCATGCAATTTTAAGTAAAAGGATGCTTCGGCATAATCGGTAAAAGAAACCTACGTACCTTAGCTTCAGAGAATTCTTGAAGAAGATTGGAGATGGAGACTTGATGCTTGAATGTGAACCTTGAGATCCAGATGAGTTTTGGGACTTGAAATTTGGAGATGAAATATTGTCTAAGTGTTTGAGAGAGTATTTGAGAATGTCTTGAATGATATGAGGGTG
>DF359465.1:62586-75315 GCA_000787875.1 Solanum virginianum
GATGAAATAAGGCTAAGTATAGGTATTTTCACGCATGGGAACACTTAGGCCCAAGAACCAAAGGCCTAGGACCGATAAACAAAACTTAGCAAAAATAACATTGTGGTACGCCCTTGGCGCATCGCGGCAGGGTCGCAGATCGCCACTGGAAATCATATTTTTGTGATTTTCAAATTTTGCCATGGTTGCTCTTAAATCGGGGTTAGAACAATTCCCCACTCAATTTGACACCTTGAATGAGAATTTGAAGTCCGATTTTCGATATCACATACAGAGTTTAAGATATATGAAAATTACGATTCCAGGCACTTCTACGGCATATTTTCGGGCACTTTTTGTGGTCGTTACAATATTTTCCCCTTGGGAACATTCATCCCCGAATGTCAATGAAACATATATGAAAAGAGTTATCATGAATAAATCAGCCCCAACAAGAATGCAATAACATACTTAAAATAACATTTTAAAATTTCAATATAAGTGTAAAATCACCATTAACTTGGTCAATATAAACATGAATGCATGCAAATGACTTTGGGGCCGGAACATGAGACATGAAATCACATAAAAGGCTTAGAATTAGTACCTTAGGCTTGAGTAGTATTGATGAGATAAGGGTATCATTTTTGCATGTCCACTTCGGCCTCCCAAGTAGCACTTTCGACTTGTTGGTTCCTCCAAAGAACCTTAACGGAAGCAACATCCTTGTTCCTCAATGTCTTAACTTGCCTATCATAGATATCTACTGAAACCTCTCCATATGTTAATTTATCTTCAACTACCCCCACAACATCAAGAGGCACAATAGCATTAGGATCACCTACACACTTCCTCAACATAGACACATGAAAGACCGAATTAACCAATTCCATTTCACTAGACAATTCCAACTTGTAGGCCACCTTTCTAATCCTCCTCATCACCCTATAAGGACCCACATATCTAGGGCTTAACTTTCCCTTCTTACCATAATGAACCACACCCTTCATGCGTGACACCTTCAAATAAATCCAATCATAAAACTTACTCAAGCTCCCTCCTTCTCACATTGGCATAAGACTTTAGGCGACTTTTGGCTATTTTTAACATTCCTCTAATCATCCTTAACATCTCTATAGCATCCATAAACAGATCCAGACCCAACAAAGCCATCTCCCCAACTTCGAACAAACCAACCGGTGATCTACAATGTCTACCATAGAGAGCCTCAAAAAGAGTCATTCTGATGCTAGAATGATATCTATTGTTATACGCAAACTCAATCAATGGAAGATGATCATCCCAACTACCCTTAAGCTCCAATACTAACATCATATAGGCATAGAGATTGTTATACGCAAACTCAATCAATGGAAGATGATCATCCCAACTACCCTTAAGCTCCAATACACAAGCCTTAAGCATGTCCTCAAGTATTTGGATAGTTCTTTCGGCTTGCCTATCTGTTTGAGGGTGAAAGGTTGTACTAAGCTTTACCTTGGTTCCAAGAACTCTCTAGAAGGACCTCCAAAAGTGTGAAGTGAATTGTGTACCACTATCCAATATTATGGACAAAGGAACCCCATTCAACCTCACCAAGTCATGAATGTACAACCTAGCATAATCTTCAGCGTCATATATAGTCTTAACTGGTAGAAAGTGAGCCGATTTTGTCATCCTATCAACCACAACCCAAATGGAATCAAAACCCTTTCTAGTTTTGGGCAACCTAACTACAAAGTCCATATTAATCTCTTCCCACTTCCAAGTAGGAACCTCTATGTCTTGGGTTAGGCCACCCAACCTTTGATAGTTTTGGGCAACCCAACCAAAAAATCTATATTAATCTCTTCCAACTTTCAAGTAGGATTCTTTATGTCTTGGGTTAGGTTACCCAGCCTTTAGTGTTCAAGTTTGACTTGTTAGCAACTATGGTAACCAGATATGAATTTTGCAATGTCACTCATCATGCCTCTCCACTAATACAGCTCGCCCAAATCTTTATACATCTTAGTAGACCTGGGGTGAATAGATTAAGTAGAATCATGAGCCTCATCAAGAATCCTTTCCCTCAAGCCACCAACACAAGTCACACATAACCTACCTTGGTATCTAAGCGCACCATCTCCCCCTTGGGAGAAAACTTCCACCTTACAATCTTTTACCAACGTTCAATTCTAACAAAATGGGGTCAAGATCTTGCTTAATTTCACCTCCTCAACCAATAAAGATTTAGAATAATCAACAACAACACCACCACCATCATCGCCCTCTTCCAACCTAACTCACTGTCTATCCAACCAATGGACCTCCTTATCTACCTCTTCGCCTCCATCATTAACATGAGTTAGGCTACCTATAGACACCCTACTCAAAGCATCTTCCCCAACATTAGCCTTATCAGGATGATAATTCATGCTCATATCATAGTTCTTAAGAAGTTCTAACCACCTTCTTTGTCTCAAGTTAAGATCTTTTTGAGTGAAGACATATTGAAGACTCTTACTATCAGTGACCATATCAACATGCACCCCATACAAATAGTGATGCCAAATTTTCAAAGCAAAGACTACGACAGCTAACTCAAGATCATAGGTAGGATAATTCTTTTCATGCACTTTGAGTAGTCAAGAAGCATAGGCTATCACCTTACCATTTTGCTTCAACACACAACCCAAAATAACCCTTGAAGCATCACAATACATAACAAACCCTTCTAACCCTTCCAGTAGTAACAATATAGGAGTGGACATAAGCTTATTTTTCAATGCTTGGAAACTCTTTTCATACTCATCGGTCCACACAAATTTAGCTTTCTTTTGAGTTAACTTGGTCATATGGGAAGCGATAGCAGAGAACCCACTCACAAACCTATGATAGTAACCCGCTAGGCCCAAGAAGCTCCTATTATCTGATGGGGTCAATGGTCTAAGACTATTTCTAATCACATTCATCTTTTTAGGATCCACCCTAATACCATGCCCAACACCACATGACGTAGGAAGGCAACTTTTTTTAACCAAAATTTGCACTTCTCATATTTTGCATACAACTTCTCTTCCCTCAACCTTTACAACACTACCCATAATGACCCATATGCTCCTTCTCACTATGTGAATAGATCAAAATATCATCACTGAAGACCATAATAAATGAATCAAGGTAGGGTTTGAAGACCCTATTCATATGGTCCATAAAGATGGTCGGTGCATTTGTTAACCCAAAAGACATCACCACAAACTCATAATGCCCATACCTAGTCCGGAAGGCCATCGTGTAAATGTCACACTCCCTCACCTTCACTTGATGGTACCTGGACTCCAATGATCCATCTTAGAGAAGTGGCTAGCCCCTTACAATTGGTCAAACAAATCATCAATCCTTGGAAGAGGCTAACTATTCTTGATAGTGATCCTATTAAGTTGCCAATAGTCAATACACATTCTAAGAGACCCATCCTTCTTCTTCACAAACAATACCGGTGCACCCTAAGGTGGTTGACTAGGCTTAAGGAAAACCTTCTCCAACAAGTCCCTCAATTGCTCATTCAACTTATTTAACTCTTTTGGGGCCATACGATAAGGGGTAATAGAAATGGATTGAGTATCGGGGAGGATATCTATACAAAAATCTATTTCCCTTTTGGGAGTAACACTGGGAAGGTCATTTGGAAAGACATCAAGGAACTCATTTACAACCAAAACTGACTCTACAGAAAGGACTTTAGACTCCATATCCCAAACTCTAAAAAGATGATAAAGAAACCCCTTAGAGATCAATTTACGCGCTTTAATGCAAGAGATAAACCTACCCTTGACCACTGCATCATAACTCTCCCACTTAAGAACAAGTTTATTTAGAAATTAGAATTTGACCCTACGAGTTCTACAATCAATAGAGGCATAGTATACGTTCAACTAATCCATCCCAAGAATGACATCAAAATAAACCATATGCAACTCAACAAGATTAGAAGGAAATATTTTATGCAAGATGCAAATGGGACAATTTTTATAGACCTTTCTAGAAATAATAGATGCACCAATAGGAGTAGACACCTCATATGACTCACACAACAATTTGGGCTCAACATGAAATTTTTTGGCAACAAAAGGAGTAACAAAATAAAGAGTGGCACCGGGATCAACCAATGCATACAAAATAGAATCAAAGACTTTTAATGTACTAGTAACAATGTCGGGCACCTCATCAACCCCTTGTCTCACATGCAAAGCATAAAATTGATTGTTCCTTGGGGCACCACCTTGTTGACCACCCCTTCCCAAAGGAACCATATTTGCACCTTGTGGATGGACCTCCTTACCCTTATTGCGGTTATGAGGACATTCAACCTTTTTGTGACTAACTTTTCCACACATATAACATGCATTAGTATCACTCAAACATGGACCCCTATGTCCTTTTTCACATTTTGGACACACACTTTGGGACTACACCCCCAAAACCTGGGCCCTTGGAAAGTCATTGGCAAACCCCATATTAGAAGCATGAGAAGACTCTTGGCCTTGTTGGAACTGGCCATCCATTCGACTTTGGAACCTACCTTCAAAATAGGCCTTCTTGGACTCATTACCCCTCCCCTTTCTCAATTTTTCCTCCTTTATTTGATCGACATAGGTCATCAAACGGGACAAATCCATATCACTAATCAACATAGCGGATTTGCAATCCTCACTCACCAAATCAAAAACACCCATCACAAATTTATTCACTCTAGACCTTGGGTTAGCCACCAAGTAGGGAGCACATTTAGAGAGTTGAGTGAACTTGGGGCCGTGTGCCCTCACACTCATAGACCCTTATCTCAAATTCATAAACTCTACCAATTTGGCTTCCCTAAGCTCCTAAGACTATTTCTAATCACATTCATCTTTTTAGGATCCACCCTAATACCATGCCCAACACCACATGACGTAGGAAGGCAACTTTTTTTAACCAAAATTTGCACGATTAACAAAAGCCACCTTGAACTCCTACCAAAGCACTACATTATTGATTCCCTTCTCCTCCTTCTATTGATCAAACCATATTTTTGCCACCCCCTTGAGTTGGTAAGCTGCCAACTCTGACTTCTCTTCTGATCTAACATATATAATAGCCAAAATCTTGTATACCTCATCAATGAACTCTTAAGGGTCCTCATCAACCTTTGACCCATAGAATTCTAGGGGATTCATCCTCATAAAGTCTCTCACCTGAAATGCTGGTATAGGAGCAAGAGGGGCTTGGGCCCCTTGATTAGCTTGATTAGCCACAACCTATGTAAGCAAAGTGAGAGCATCCTAGAGCTCACCATTAGTCGGTTGTCCCTTAGGTGTGCAGGCTCTTCTTTCTCTTATGTTAGGCATGATCTAGCATAGTAAAGAACAATCATTAAAATGGAAAAGCCTTAATTAACTTCTATAGCACGACATAGAGTAAGAAGAAGGGAAACATTTCCTAAGATGTCTCATAGCCTCTTACTCATAGTTGTGGTGCACAACAGAATAAGACTCTAGTTGATTCAGTGTGTTGGACTCCGAGGATCTAACAATCTAGTGCTCTGATACCAAGTTTGTCACGACTCAAGCTTAGGACCTAGACGTGACACGGCATATGGGAACTCAAAGGGACCCCAAGTAAGACTCTTAACATATTATTACACATCCTTGGTCATGGAAGCAATAAAATACAACAAGAAATAGTAAATAGGGATAAAAGGGGCTAAGGGAAAACTCTCATATCATAATATCAAGAGTCAAGAGAGAATCAAAGCTCATAGCATAATACAAAATATGTCCAACAAGTCCTCTAAAACTTAGATACTTAGCAGGGGCAAAGACTGGCTACCGAGGTCACCCTCATAGTCAACATATACATAAAAGAAAGATAGTCTTTGAACAGAGTATGAGATCATAAACATCATCCCCAAAATGGATGACTCACCAAAGAGCTTGAGAAAAGTCATAGTAGCCACATAGAGGAGGATGATCAAGTGGGGATCCAGTTCCTACATGGTAACATCATGTAGGCACAGAGTATGCATTAGTACATTTTAATGTACTAAGTATGTAGGATGTAATGCAACAAGATATAAGTACCATAACCAAAATGCATAATAGTAGGCAATAGATAGCATAGTAGTAATATGACATGTATGATCAATGCTTAAGTAAAACATGCTTACGTAGAATATAATATAAGGTGTAAGAAGAAACCAACCTATAAAACCCGTAGGTTAGCAAGGTACAAACCCCTTTGGTTGGTTATGGTGATTGAGCTACTAACGCCTCAACTCGGTTACCAAGGTACGAACCCCTTGATTGGTTGGTGGATACTCACACCTTACCACCCATAGTGATTAAGCTACTAACCCCTCAGCCCGGTCACCAAGGCACAACCCCTTGGTTAGTATCAAGGTATAAACCCCTCGATATGGTTACTCGGACTCTTAAACCCCCGAGCAAAGCATAGTCAAATTCCAATACTATATAGGAGAATATCATATACATACATTTCTTTCATCATCATATAGTCATTCAACTCATAAGACATGCATTGGACCTTCAATTCCTCAAAACTACATTAATCGGACATTTTATCAAACACTTGGTGAGTGTGTAGTTCTAGCATAAAATCATCCAGTTTAAGAGTGTAATCATCCTAGAAAATCCAATGTAGAACAGCCAATAGATACTTCATAACACCCTCAAGCAATATACACCAAAATCCTTCATCAAATCTCAAAATAGATCTTAGATTCATAGCTCAAACGTGCTAAAACAATCATAATTTCATGAAATCCCAAAATAGTGTGCAGCAAAATTCATCATAAATAAGACCCATGAATAAATCAACTTTACATCATGCAATTTTTGGCAAAAGGAAGCTTGGGAATTATGGGTGAAAGGAACCCATGAAAGAAACCTACATACCTTAGCTTTGGAGAACCGGGAACACTTAGGACCAAGACACAAAGGCCTTGGACTGACTTAACAAAACTGATCAAAAATAACACTGTGGTACGCCTTTGGCGCGTCGCACCAGAGGCGCGGATCACCACTGGAAATCGCATTTTTACAATTTTCAAATTTTACTGCAGTTGCTCTTAAATTGAGTTTAGACCCATTTCCCAGTCAATTGAACCCCCTGAACAAGAATATAAAATTAGATTTTGGATATCACACACAAATTTTGAGATATATGGAAATAAAGATTTCGGGTACTTCTAAGAAGCATTTTTGAGTAGTTTTTGGGGTCGGTTCATTGATGAAGGATTTTGATGTCCATTTCTTGAGGGTATTATGAAGTATTGATGGATGGTTTTATATTGAATTTTCTTGCATGATTTCATCCCTAAGTTGCATAGTTTTACACCAGTACTACATACCCACCAAGTGTTTGATAAAATGTCCAGTTAAAATTTCTTGAAGAATTGAAGGTCCAATGCATGTCCTATGAGTTGAATAACTTTATTATGATGAAAGGATTGTATACATATGATATGCTCCCATATCATGTTGGGAATTGACCATGCTCTACTCGGGGGGTTGTTAGCTCGGTTAACCATGTCGAGGGATTTGTACCTTGATAACCATGTTGAAGGGTTTGTACCTTGATAATTGGGTTGAGAGGTTGGTACGTCAATCACCATGGATGGTAGGGTGAGATGATGCACCTTCCAATTAAGGGGTTTGTACTTTAATAATCGGGTTGAGGGATTGATACCTCAATCACCATGGGTGGTAAGGTGAGATGATTCACCAACCAATTGAGGGGTTGGTACCTCAATAGATTATGAATTCTATGATGATAGTCTCTTCTTGCACATGTATTATATTCTATATAAGCATGATTTACTTCAAGCATATTTCATACATGTCATATTGTTATATGATACTCATTGCTTATGCTTATGCATTTCGATTATGTTGTTTATCTCTTGTTGCATTCAATCCTACATACATAGTACATTCAAATATACTAACGCATACTTTATGCCTACATGATGTCACCATGTAGGAATCAGAGCCCCACTTATACATCTTCCTCCACGTGGCTAGTACAATTTCTCTCATGATAATTGGTGAGTCCTTCTTTCCGGGAACAATATCCATGATCTCGTGCTATGTACTAAGACTATCTTTCTTTTATGTATGTATCGTCTATGAGGGTGAGCCCGATTGCTTATCTTGTCCCCCGCTCCTATTTAAGTTTTAGAGGTGTTGTTGGACATGTTATGTAATGAGCCTTGACTCTCTTGTTTTGATATTAATGCTATGAAAATTTCCCTTTATTCCCTTTGCTCTTATTTCTAATGTAATTATGTTATTTATTTGCTTCCACGACCAATGATGTGTAATGATATGTTAAGAGGCTTGTTTGGGGTCCCTTTGTATTCCCTATTTGTCGTGTCACGTCTAGGCCCTAGGCATGGATCATGACAAACTTTATATTAGAGTACTAGGTTGTTAATGTTCCTCAATGTCCAATACAAAGCATTGATTAGAGTTCTATTCATGTTTGTCTTGTGTACCAGAATTATGAGTAAGCGGCTTTGAGAGTTTTTAGAAAATACTTTCCTTCTTCTTAATCTATGTCATTGTATAGAAGTTAGGTGAGTTTTTGCTCTAATGAATGTTCTTTGTCATGTTTAGCTCATGCCTAACACAAGAGAAAGGAGAGCCCGCAATCCCGAGGAATAACAGGCTCATGGTGAGCTCCAGAATGCTCTAACTTTGCTAGCTCAAGCTATGGTCAACCAAGTCAATCAAAGGGCCCAAGCCCCTCATGCTCCTACCCCGGTATCTCTAGTAAGAGACTTCATGAGGATGAACCCACCAGAATTCTATAGGTCTAAGGTAGATGATGACCCTCAAGAGTTCATTAATGAGGTTTACAAGGTATTAGCTATCATGTGTATTAGATCGGAAGAGAAACTAGAGTTAGTAGCCTACCAAATCAATGGAAGGAGGAGATGGGAATCAATAATATAGTGCTTTGGTAGGAGTTCAAGGTAGATTTTCTTAATCGGTTCTTCCCCCTTAATCTTAGAGAGGCCAAGATGGTGGAGTTTATAAATTTAAAACAAGGGTCTATGAGTATGATGGAATATGCCCTCAAGTTCAATCAACTATCTAAATATGCTCCCTACTTGTTTGCCAACCCAAGGTCTAGAATGAACAAGTTCATGATGGGTGTATCCAATTTGCTGAGAGAGGAATGTCGGTTTGCCTTGTTGATAAGTGACATGGATTTGTCCTGTTTGATAACCTGTGCCGAACAAATGGAAGGGGAAAAGTTGAGGAAGAGGAGGAGTAATGAAGCCAAGAGGGCCTATTTTGAGGGAAAGTTCCAAAGTTCAAAGGGTGGCCAGTTGCATCAAGGTCAAGGGTCTTCTCATGCTTCTAATAGAGGGTTTTCCAATGACTACCCAAGGGCCCAAGGTAATGGTGGTGTGGTGCCAAATGTTATGAGTTCAAAATGTCGTAGGGGTCATGGGGGCCCATATTTGAAAGACACTAATGCATGTTATGGATATGGGTAAGTTGGTCACAAAAAGATTAATTATCCTCGTAACTACAACAAGGGTAAGAAGGTTCATCCACAAGGTGCAAATGCAATTTATTTAGGGAGAGGTGGCCGACATGATGGTACCCCAAGGCACAATCAATTCTATGCACTCCAAGGGAGGTTAGGGGTTATGGAGGTTCCTAATATTAAAAGTCTTTGATTTTGATGTGTATGCATGGATTGATCCAGTTGCCACTCTTTCTTTTGTTACCCCTTTTATTTCCAAAAAGTTTCATGTTGAGCCCAAAATGTTGAGTAAGTCTTATGGAGTGTCTACTCCTATTGGTGCATCTATTGTTCCTAGAAAGGTTTATAAAAATTGTCCTGTTTGCATTTTGCATAAGATATTGCCTTGTAATCTTGTTAAGTTGGACATGGTGGATTTTGATGTCATTCTTGGGATGGATTGGTTGCATGCATACTAAGCCTCTATTGATTGTAGAACCCATAGGGTCAAATTCCAATTCCCAAATGAGCCTGTTCTTTAGTGGGAAAGTCATGATGTGGTGGTCAAGGATAGGCTCATCTCTTGCATTAAAGCCTGTAAATTGATCTCTAAGGGGTGTCTCTATCATCTTGTGAGGGTTAGGGATGTAGAGTCCAAAGTCCCTTCTATAGAGTTGGTTTCGGTTATAAATAAGTTCCAAGATATCTTCCCAAATGACCTTCTCGATGTTCCTCCCAAAAGGGGAATAGATTTTAGTATAGACCTCCTTCCTGATACTTAACTCATTTCTATACCCCCTTACTGTATAGCCCGAATGGATTTAAAGAATTTGAAGGAGCAATTAAGGGATTTGTTGAAGAAGGATTTCATTAGGCCTAGCCAATCACCTTGGGGTGTACCGGTGTTCTTTGTGAAGAAGAAAGATGGGTTCTTTAGAATGTATATTGACTACCTGTAACTTAATAGGGTTAGCATAATAAATACGTATCCTCTTCTAAGTATTGATGAATTATTTGACCAATTACAAAGGGCTAGTCACTTCTCTAAGATTGATCTTCGGTTCGGGTATCATCAAGTAAAGGTGAGGAAGTGTGATATTCCTAAAATGGCCTTTCAAACTAGGTATAGGCATTATGAGTTTATTGTAATGTCCTTTGGGTTGACCAATGCACCAGCCATCTTCATGGATCTTATGAATAGAGTCTTCAAACCCTACCTTGATTCATTTTTTATGCTCATCATTGATGATATTTTGATCTATTCACATAGTGAGGAGGAGCATATGGGTCATTTGAGAGTAGTGCTACCAAGATTGAGGGAAGAGAAGTTGTATGCTTAATATGAGAAGTATGAATTTTGGTTGAAAGAGATTGCCTTTCTAGGTCATGTGGTGTCGGGGGACAGTATCAAGGTGGATCCTAAAAATATGGATATGATTAGAAATTGGCCTAGACAATTGACCCCGTTGAATATTAGAAGCTTCTTAAGCTTAGTGGGTTGCTACAGGAGGTTTGTAAATTGGTTCTCCTCTGTTGCTTCTCCTATGACCAATTTGACTCAAAACAAAGCCAAATTTGTGTAAATTGATGAATGTGAAAAGAGTTTCCAAGTATTGAAGGATAAGCTTGTGTCCGCTCCTATTTTATCACAATCGAAAAGGGTAGAGGGGTTTGTTGGGTATTGTGATGCTTCTAGAGTTGGTTTGGGTTGTGTTCAAATGCAAAATTGTAAGGTGATAGCCTATGCTTCTAGACAACTCAAAGTGCATGAAAAGAATGATCCTACTCATGATCTTGAATTAGCCATCGTGTTCATTGCTTTGAAAATTTGGTGTCACTATTTGTATGGGGTGCATGTTGATGTGTTCACCGATTATAAGGGTCTCCAATATGTCTTCACTCAAAAAGACCACATTTTGAGACAAAAAAGGTGCTTAGAACTTCTTAAGGACTATGATAAGAATGTGCATTATCATCCCGGTAAGGCTAATGTGGTGGTCAATGCTTTGAGTAGGGTGTCCATGAGTAGCCTATTACATGTCGGTGATGGTGCCAAAGGGGTGTCTAAGGAGGTCCATTGGTTGGCTAGATTTGGAGTTAAGTTGGAAGAGATGGCTAATTGGGCTGTTGTGGTAGTTGATGGCTCTAAATTTTCATTGGTTAAGAAGGTGAAAGCTAAGCAAGATCTTGATCCCTCATTGTTAGAATTGAAGGCGTTGGTGATAGATGGCAAAGTGCAGGTCTTCTTCCAAGGGGTAGATGGTGCTTTTAGGTACCAAGGTAGGTTGTATGTACCTTATATTGATGGCTTGAGGGAGAAATTCCTTGATGAGTCCCATAATTCTTCTTATTCTATTCACCTCGGTTCTACCAAAATGTATAGAGATTCGAGGGAGGTGTATTGGTGGGGAGGCATGAAAAGGGACATTGCCAAATTCGTTTCTAGTTGTAATAGTTTTCAACAAGTCAAACCCGTATATCAAAGGCTAGTGTATTGGTAGGGAGGCATGAAGAGGGACATTGCCAAATTTGTATTCGATTGTCATATTTACCAACAAGTCAAAGAAGAACATCAAAGGTCGAGTGGCCTATCCCAAGACATAGAGATTCCTACTTGGAAGTGGGAAGAAATTAATATAGATTTTGTCATTGGGTTACTAAAGACTAGAAAGGGTTTTGATTCCATTTGGGTTGTGGTTGATAGAATGACAAAATTTTCTACCTATTAAGACTACATATGGGGCTGAAGATTATGCTGGGTTGTATATCATTGAGTTAGTTAGGTTGCATGGGATTCCCTTGTCTATCCTATATCGGATCGTAGTGCTCAATTTACTTCACACTTTTGAAATTCCTTCAAAAGAGTTCTTAGTACAAAAGTTAAGCTTAGTATGGTCTTTCACCCTCAAACGGATGGCCAAGCCGAAAGAACTATCTAAACTCTTGAGAATATGCTTAGGGCTTGTGTATTGGAGTTAAGGGGTAATTGGGATGATCATCTTCCATTGATTGAGTTTCCATATAACAATAGCTATCATGCTAGTATTGGTATGACTCCTTTTAAGGCTCTCTATGGTAGACATTGTAGATCACTGGTTGGGTGGTTTAAGGTTGGAGAGGTGGCTTTGTGGGACCAGATCTGGTTATCGAGGCTCTTGAGAAGGTTAGAATGATTAGGGAAAGGTATAAAAAAGCCCAAAGTCTGCAAAAGTCCTATGCCGATGTGAGGAG
>DF359464.1:0-14166 GCA_000787875.1 Solanum virginianum
GCTAGTCAGCAAAACAGAGGAAACTCTGCCGAAATTTCTGCAAATGAATAGCGCTCATATGTTGAATTTGGCTTGGGAGTGTCGTCTGGGTGCCCCAATCGGGTACCAGTCATGGTCCATAGGTTGGGTCGTGACATGGGTACATCATCCTCCACTGGCTCGATGAACTTCGGTCCAATGCCTAAAATAGCTTTAGCATTGGCGTTCAACGGGTATCGAACCTCAACATCTTGAAGCTTTACTCGTATGGAGGATCGGTCGCTAGTCTAGTGCCTCAGCATCTCGAGCCCATACGTGCAACCCATGATCAGCTCATCTCGGTATGCTCTCTCTGCAGTGGTCAGCGCCGGGCCCAAAGATACATCTGGCCCCTTAATTTTGGTGGCAACATATGAGGGGCCTGGATAATGGGGCAATAATTAGCTTCCTCCTCTAGTTCACCTGTCATACGACATAATTGAGTTATAAGGCCTCTGAATGCATACCTGCAGACCCTTATGGGTCTTTGCCTTCCTCATTGCTATCCTGAAGATAGTGTTATAGTTCAATACCATCCCCATCATGAGTGCATATGTGAGGCACACTCGATCCCTCGTCATGTTTGTGAAGTCCTACCCTGGGAAAAGTGAGTGAGTCACCAACTTGACCCAGATCCTAGCCTCCTTTGACATATGAGAAAATGGGAACGAAAGATAATAATCCTTCTCCACATGTCGGACCCACTTTGTTGTGGAGGTCAGCCCAGAAAGAGTGTCTAATTGCTTGGTATGGTGGGCGAAGGTACAACTCGTTGAAAGCACACGTTGGGACCTCTTCGGGGGTGTCGAGGACCCTGTTGATAGTAAGAGGTGAAAAGTTCACCTCCATTCCTCGAATAATGATAGATTGGGACCTCGGCTTCTTGTTGAGACTTGAATAGAATTCCCAAGCCAAGCTAAGATTGCAGGGCCTGGGTTGCTGGAATAAGAACCCCAGCCATAACTCATTACACCTGTTGAGAATCTGAGGATACTCATCCCTCAATGAATCCACATCGATCGGGATGTCCGAGTAGTATTTCATCTCGTCATGAGATTGATAACACCTCTTGCCCTCCTTGTTGACTGCTTTGGCCCCGTACCAGGTTTGTTGGCCCCTCCTAGTGGCACGAGGCACTTATGGGACATCCCAGGCCTGCTTTCTAGTGTTGGAAGCCCCTGCTCTACTAGATTGACTACCTCAGCGTGGACGTGAATACATGATACCTGTAATACAAACAGTCCATAATTAATACCTACACAACCATGTCCCCCACCCCACACTTAAAGTCAAGCCCGTATAGCGAAGGTACTCAGACTTCCCCAAGTCATACGAGTTACATAACCTCACCATTCACTGCTAACTCCTATTTTCAAGCATCACAATCCATCCCCACACCATAATCACTATTAACAACATGCCCACAATCACACTAGTATGCATCACATGAATTTCAACCAATTCAACCCCCCCAAATAGTGTATTCAACCCCATAGGCATAACACATTTGCCACACAAAACAACCCCTATGAAACTCATACACCCAACCCCACACTCACTATTTGTCAAATTTCACATAGTAACTTCCCATCACACACCATACATCAATTTAGGCACACAACACTACCATGAGTACAAGATTTCTCCCTTTTTCCCTAATTTCTATCTCAATTTCTAGCTAGGGTTAGTACCCCAAAAAATTAGTCACAACAAGCACTCCCAAGAACAAACTAAACCATGATTACTCATACCCAACAAGTATTAACAATGGATAATCAATAAATAACACAACCCCTCAAAATTAAACCCAAACGCATGATGGATTGCATTCCTTGAAGTGGTATACCAAGTAAAAGTGAAGTGGGAGAACATACCTTGAGTGGAGAATTAACTTTATGCAATGATATTCTTGACAAAATTGATGTGCGACATGAATTTGTTTGAAACTTGGGAGAAAGTGGGAAGATATTGAGCGAAAATGGAGAAGAGGGGTTTGGGGATCGGGGTAATACGTAAAAAGGGGAAAAAGAAACTGTTGGGGGGTATTTATAGGGGGTAGGGTCGCATATATATGCGGAAGGAATAACACATGTTCCCGTTGCCTCTGCATCGTGGAGAGAACGCAAACTTACACTTATAATAATTTGCTTCATGACGCCTGAGACAGTATACATTCGTAATGCATCCGTATCACGGTACCGTCGTGGATGCTTACTATTTTGAGCTTCCAAAAAAAAATATTTTTCGCTCCGAGCCACATAAAATTCCCCGAACACCTGAATATGCTTCAAAATAATAAAACTAGTGGATTAGACTAAGAAAATACAAAAAATACTCAACAGATCGTCGGGAAATGAGGACAGAAAAATTTGCACAAAAATGTAAAGGGTCCGCGACGCAAAGGAAACACAGACCAGTACTTGTGCAAAATTTCCACACTTTCATGATAGGATCTAATTTTTTGATTTTTTTAAATAAAGGAAAATAACTTATTATTACCTCACCACGGGTTGCCTCCCATGCAGCACCTGATTTAACGTCGCGGCATGATGTATCATCATCTCATTCATCATTGGCCAACTCAATAGCCTCTTCCACTTGATTCGTGTCCTTACTATAGTAGTATTTGACACGTTGATCATTTATCAAAAAAGTTTGGTTTGTGGTCTTATCTTTTAACTCCACGGTTCCATGGGTTATGACTACTACCACCACGTACGATCCACTCCATTTGGATCTCAGGTTACCTGAAAATAATTTTATAGACGGGATTCAAAGAGCAATACCTGTTGTCCCGGCTCAAAGTTTCGCTTAATTATATGTTGATTGTGCTATTTCTTGGTTCTCTCCTTGTAGGTCTTGGCATTTTTGTAGGTCTAGAGCTGGAACTCGTCCAACTCCTCCAATCTCTTCCTTCCAACAAGCTCAGGGTCAAGATTTAGTCTCTTTATCGCCTAGTAAGCCTGATGCTCGAGCTAAACCGGCAAGTGACAAGCCTTACCATATACCAACCAGTAAGGGGAGTGTTTATAGGGGTCTTGTATGCAGTACGGTATGCACACAAAGCTTCATCTAGCTTTATTGCCCAATCTTTCTAGGTTGCGTTCACTGTCTTCTGCAATATCTTCTTGACCTCCGATTTGACACCTCCACTTGTTCACTTGTCTGCAGGTGGTATGTTATAGCCACTTTATGCCTGATGCCATATTTTTCCAGAAGATTCTTCACAGTTTTGTTGAGAAAGTAGGTACCTCGATCACTGATGATGGCTCTTGGAGTGCCAAACTGAGTGAAGATGTTCTTCTGGAGGAACTTGCTCACCATCTTAGCATCATTGGTTGGAATGGCTGCTGCTTCTACCCATTTGGAGATGTAATCAACAGCTACCAGGATATAATGACAGCCGAATGATTGTGGGAATGCCCCTATTAGATTAATGCCCCAAACATCAAAGATCTCCACTTCTAGAATATTGTTTAGGGGCATTTCATGCCTCTGAGATATGGTGCCAGCCTTCTGGCAAGTGTTACAAGCCCTAGAGAACTTAATAGCATCTTTGAACAGAGTAGGCCAGAAGAATCCTGATTATAATACCTTGTGTGTTGTCCTGTCACCACCATGATGACCCCCATACAGAGAAGTATGACATCTCTCAAGAATCTTCTTCATCTCCGCCTCTGGAATACATCTCCTCACCATGCGGTCAGCCCCTTGTTTGAAAAGGTATGGCTCATCCCAAATATACACCTTCTCATCATGAGCCAACCTCTTTTTATGCTGGTACGTGGCATCAGGAGGAAATACACCACTCACCAAGTAGTTTAGTATAACAACGTACCATGGTAATTAATTCACCTCAATTGCAAGCAGCTACTCATCAGGGAACTCTTCTTTAAAATACAATTGCTGACCTATGTGAGCATCCGTTTCTAGATGAGACAGGTGATCAACAACTTGATTCTCACTCCTATTTTGATCCTTGATCTTGATATTAAACTCTTGGAGTAATAGGATCCATCTGATTAGTCGCGACTTTACATCCTTTTGATTGAATAAATACTTCACAGCCCCATGATCTGTGAACACCATAACTTGGGTTCCCACCAAATACGCTCTGAATTTATCAAATGCATATACTAAAGCAAGTATTTCCTTCTCAGTGACCATATAATTGCTTTGTGTTGCATCCAAGGTCTTGCTAGCATCGTATATAGAATGGAAAACTATGTCTCTGTACTGCCCAAATATCATACCCCCTGTAGTATCACTGGCATTACACATTAGCTCAAAAGGAAGCCCCTAGTCATGTGCTACCAAGATAGGTGCCTCTACCAACTTCTTTTTCAACAATTTGAACGCCTGCAAACAAGAGTCATTAAAGTAAAATGATACCTCTTTCTCCAACAGGGCACATAGTAGCTTTGTAATCTTCGAGAAGTCTTTAACGAATCTGCATTAGAAACCTACATGTCCCAGAAGACTCCAGACTCCTTAGGCTGAAATCGATGGTGGCAATTTGTTGATCACCTCAATCTTCACTCTATCTACCTCCAACCCCTTCTTAGATACTTTGTGTCCTAAGACTATCCCCTGCTTAACTAGGTAGTAATACGTCTCCCAATTAAGAATAATATTAGTCTTCTCACACCTTGCTAGTACTCTGTCCAAATTCTGCAAGCAGCTCTCAAAAGATTCATCGAAGATAAAGAAGTCATCCATGAATACCTCTACAAAGTTCTCTACCATGTCATGGAAGATAACCATCATGCACCTTCGGAAAGTGGCTGGGGCATTGCACAAACCAAAGGGCATGCATTTGAATGCATATGTCCCATATGGACATATGAAGGTCATCTTTTCCTGGTCCTCGAGTGCAATAGTTATCTAGTTGTATCGCAAGTACACATCTAGGAAGCAATAATACTCATGCTCAACGAGTTTGTCCAGCATTTGATCAATGAAAGGTATGGGGTAATGATCTTTCCTGGTGGTATCATTCAAATTTCTGTAATCCATGCAGATTCACCACCCCATCACCGTTCTAGTTGGAATGAACTCATTTTTTTCATTGATGACAATCTTTATCCCACCTTTCTTGGGGACACATTATACAGGGTTTACCCATTTGTTGCCTGAGATGGGGAAGATGATCCCTGCATCCAACCACTTGATGATCTCTTTCTTCACTACTTCTTTCATAATTGCATTCAGCCTCCTCTGAGGTTGAGCCACTAGCTTGTGACCCTCCTCCATGAAGATTCTGTGCATGCATAAGGCTGGGATAATGCCATGGATGTCTGACATCTGCTAACCCATTGCTCTCTTTCTTTTCTTCAGCACTGCAACAATAACTTTTACCTGGGCTGCAGTCAATGAAGCATACAAGATTACAGGTAATACATTATTTTCGCCAAGAAATTCATACCTAAGATGTGATGGTAACTATTTCAACTCCAACTAAGGAGCCTATTCGACTAAGGGTTTGGGTGGTGGTCCCAACACCCAATTTAATGGCTCAAATATCTTTTTCAACATATTCACATTGTGAGTATTTAACACACTCTCAATTTCTCGGGCCTCACTATCATCCACTAGCCCTTGATTCAGTAATACCCTAGCTAATGGATCTTCAATCTCAATATGGCTCAATGCAACTGCAGTGTCTATCATTGTGATAGCTGCCAGATCTTTATATGCAGCCGATAGCATCTATACACATCGAATACTTCCACCTTATCATGGGGTCTCATGGCGAGCCTCCCTACTGCAACATCAATCAATGCCCCTCCTGTAGCTAGGAAATGGGCGTCCAAGTATGAATGGGACCTCAGGGTCCGGTTAAAAATCTACAATGACAAAGTCCACGAGAAAGATGAGAGATCCCACTTGGACTAAGACTTCCTCAGTAACTCCATCTGCCCTAGCCACAGATTGATCTTCCAGTTGTAACACAATGGTGGGCTTTGGCCTTCTAAGCCCCAGCTTTAGGAACAAAGAACTGGGCATGAGGTTTATGTTTGCTCCCAGATCACACAATCCCCTAGCATTCAGACAACTCCCAATGGTTACTTGCACAGTAAAGCTTTCTAGATCTTTAAACTTTGCTGGCAAGTGTGATCTATTAAGAATTTTGGAGTTGCAAGCCTCTATAAGTGCCACAGTCTCATACTTAGCCTATTTTGTTTTGTTAGCAACAATGTCCTTGACATATTTAGTGTATTTCGAGATCCCTTGCAAAACATCAATCAAAAGTAAGTTAATTTGTACTTGTTTTAGCAGCCAAATGAACTTCTGAAAGCAGTCATCCTCTTTCTTCTTCTTGAGCTTTTGTGGGAATGGAGGATGAGGTTTTGGCAATAGAGTTGCCTCATTAGTGCTTGGGCTGGGATTGCCAGCCTTATTGTTCTGTGTAGCATTCTAGTCATCCCCATTCCTCATCTTGGGGACCAATTCAGTCAAGGGCCTTCCGCTCCTTATGCTGACTGCATTTACTTGCTTTGGGTTGGGATCAGTGTTTCCTGGTAGGCCTCCTTGAGGCCTGGAATGTATTGAGCTAGACAACTGTCTTAACTACTTTTCTAAATTTTGAAGATCTTGCTTGTTCCTCTGAATCTCCTCTTCTTAACTATTCTAGTTTGCCAAAATTTGCCTCAACACTTCATTATCAGTCATAGTGTTTGGATTGGCCTATCTTACAGGCTGCTGGACCAGCTGAGTCTGATAGGCATTTCTACCCTGTGGTCTCTGCTAAGGTGGCCCATGATTCTGCTGATTGCCCCTCCCCCTATGAGAAATTTGGGTAGTTCCTCCAATTCCGGTTATATGTGTTCCCGAATCCTTGATACCCACCTCTGTTAGCATTTCTAACAAAGTTTACTACTTCTGGATTAGCTCCGCAGGATTCAGCCGTGTGGTCACCACCCTCAAAAATGTCACACCAACCTGGTTATTGTTGCTGTAGCATATTGATGGGTGTTTGTTGCTGACCCACTACTACCAGTGCTTGCTGTTGTAGCCCCAAAGCCAAGTTGTTAAAGTTTACGGCCATCATGTTTTGCGTAGCCGCCATTTGAGCCTTCAGGCTTATTATTGCATGAATTTCTAATACCCTGGCTTGCTTATGGAATATTGGTCGGCTGGATCCTCCATTCTATTATGGGTTTCCCTTAGTAATTTTGGTGAGAAGAGCATACAATTCATCGTATGTCTTCTCCAATGTTTGTCCTCTTGTAGCTGAATCAAGAAAAATCTTGGTATTGGGTTCCAAACCTTTAATGAAGGTACGGACCAGTACCTCGTTAGCTTGATAATGGTGTGGACAATTGATCATAAGAGTTTTGAACCTGCCCCATGCTTGCTATAGATTCTCCCCAGACCTCTCTTTGAAGCTCAGGATCTCACTTCTGAGTTTTGTTGTCTTGCCCGATGAGAAGAATTGAGTGAGAAACTTATGAGCCAAATCCTCCCAGGATGCTATGGAGTTTGGTAGTTCAATTTGCAACCACCTCCGGGCTTTCCCAAACAGTGAGAAGGAGAACAAGGTCATCCTTACATAGTCATGGTTCACTCCTATAGGAATGAAAGTATCAGCAATCTCGAGAAAATTTTGAAGATGGACCTGTAGATCTTCATGAGGAAGCCCGGTGAGCTGTCTAGTAGAGTGTAGCAACTTGACCATGTTGTGTTTTAGCCCCCACCGACCATCGGGCTCATGCTTGACAAAGCAGATAGTCATATTGGTGGTTCTCAAGATTGCCACATCCCCCAATGGCCTCATTGCTAGTGGTGCAGGTGGGTTGTTGTTTGCCATGTTCTCCTCAATAGGGTTAACTTCCACCTTGTTATCCTCTTGATCTTTCTGCTCAATAAGTTCAATTGTCTGTGTCTCGAACAAAACCCCTGCTCTTATCTTTGAATGATAAAAACAAGAGTCCTAATCTTCCAGCTTATTGATCAATTACCTGCACAACAACACCGCTAAGATCAAATGTAGCGAACACCACAAAATAAGACAACTTTGATAATCAACCAATTCGTTTCAAATTCGCGGCAACGACGCAAGAAACTTGTTGCTTCCCTACATATGCAAGTGTATATGGTCTCACAAGTAATATAGTGACCCTAATTAAAGAGCCGAGTTGTCAAACCAAAGGATTTGAATGAAATCAGCAGCCAATCTCAGTTATCACGTTTATGGTGTTTTTGGTAAAATAATTTGTGTGAATAAGTGAAATAATTGTAAAGAACAAATTTCTACTAAACTAATCTAACTTTTACTTACAAGATATCAATTAACGGGCAATTTCAGGGTTGTATCTTTTATGACTCTGTTTAGTCTTAACAATATCTATCTATGTCTGGGTTCCTGATTACTATTTCACAGGGTTTAAATTACCTGAACAGGGTTGTACGCCTCTGCTGCCCTACCGTTATTGATTGCCTAACTACATCATTGAGCGGGGATAGACAGACCAATAAAAATGCATTAAAGTTTTCTTCCCGTATTATGAACCGAGCGAGGTGTAAGGGTAGCCATTCATGATCGTAAAATACACTATGAATGATATGAAAAACATCAAAACTCAAAGAATATAGATTAAACGAACCAAAATACTCTGTTAAAAGCGTTCTCCATCATCCCTACTGCGTTTCTTGCATAAAAATAGAATGTCAACCTAAAGTGTATGATAGAATAATAATAAAAATTTTGTAATTCAGATTTTCTGCATCGTGTCCTCAAGTATGCAACGCGGACACCTTGTATTTACTAAATTTTTGTCTAATTTGCTAACTGGTCACTTTTACACATCTTTTCCACAGGTTCACGACGTAGAACTTTCATATTTTTCAACTTTCCACCTTTTTCTACATTTTTAAGCTTCCACAACTTTGTCCGAGGCCTGCCACGTGGACTTTGGTCTTCGTATTGCTTCTACTGACTATCATTTTCCAAATTTTGGGTTATGTTCTTCCTTCAAATCTAGGTCTAACTTCAGACTTTTCCAATTAAAGCAAAATCCTACAAAAAACAACCAACCAGTGCACTTGGCCCTATGTTAGCAAAATAAGAGAAAAATATACTAAAATACCTAGACACTATGAATTTATCCTCTAACTTGCTCTATTTATGGGCATTATTGGCTAATTAGGCGTATAAATATGCCTAAGATCACCCAGTGAAATTATCAAAACACCCTTAGAAAAGAGGTATGCGTGTCACGCATCTTCCGATGCTCCATTTGCAAATCCAAAATTGGATATGAGATCAACATGAAAAAATGAGTGGGAAAATGGTCTTGGTCGATTTTTAGAGCGACCGGGTCAAAAGATAATTTTTTGATTCAAAACGCAAAAATATTATCGGTCCGCAACATAAGAACGACACGCCTTAGACACAGACCTGACTTATATTTTTTTTAATTATTTTCAATGGTATTGGATAACTCGTTCAAAAAAATTTGTACATGTGCGCGCTCGGTCCGCGACATGGACTGGGGTATTCCGGGTTGAAATTTTTCTTTTAATTTTGAGGGGCATTCTGGACAATTCTCAACCATTTCTAAACTCCAAAACATGATTAAAATAGGTCATTTTGAGCGTAAAAGGGGTCTTAAACTCCACTCTAGTCTTAAACTCCATTCCAATTTCTTCTTAAGTCATTGAAAAGTTAGGGCTTTAGAGAAGAGACAGAGAAGTGTAGATTGGAGAATTCTTGAAGGTTGATCGTTAAACCTTCATCCCAGGTATATAAGGCTAAAATAAAGCATATGATGTTCTCCCATGCTCCTGATAGATGGACATAGATGAGTTGATAGTTCATGAATCCTCATACATGTTTCTTGCATTATTTCTTAAAGGTTTTCTTGAATATTAATACTAATTACATGTTGATGATCATCATAAACTTGTTTTCTTGAATTGATTACTTTACATGAGAAACTATATAACCCTATATGTAACTTTTGAAAGCATGCATGAATGAACCTAGGGATTGAGTCTACAACCTTGAATTGTGAATGTCGATTGTGACTGTGATGTCAGAATGATGGTGAATTGTTAGAACTTGATAGTCCTGTGAGTCTCTATAAATTAAATCCAATGATTTTTTATTTGATTGTTCCCTAAAAATTGTTCTAAGACTTAAGCTATGGATTAGGATATTGATTGATGAGATAACTAGAGTCTCTATAAGACTGATTGAAAGATAGTGCCTCGACGAGGCTGATTGAGATAGTTTGATTAGGATGGATAGTCTTATGAGCATTGATTCATGGGAGGAGTATCGAGCACCGAAAGAATAAGAGTTAATCTAACTCGTCCTCGTCAAACTATATAGCCAAGCATAAATAAGGATTCGAACCATCACATTACATTGTAGTTCCCTCTTGAGAGAATCCCTGAAATAATAGAGGACTTGTTGAATGCAGTTTTCCAAGTGGATTTGATTCGTTCTTTGACTAGCAAATAAGAAATGGTTGTGGCAATAATAGTAGCTTATTGTACAATCACTAGCTCATAAGTGATTGTTGTCGGATAAGAAACTCTCAGAAAGTTCCCACCTTGAGTGCTTTGAGATGAGACGTGATGAGATGAGTTGAGTTGAGTTCCTGTGAGATGAGTCTAATTTATTGATGAGGTTTGAATGGTTGATGGGTCACTTGTACTCTTTATTCTTGCTTTAGATAGACATTTCACATATTGATTATTGATTGTTCTGAGTTGATGATTGTTCCATGTTGATGATTGTTCCATATTATTCTACTTGTTCTGTTTCATTCATCCATTTTACATACCATACATTTTATGTACTGATGCCACTAGGCGCTGCATCATTTTATGATGCAAATACAGGGATTAGAGATCATCAATGGGCGCATTATTGAGGATCATTGGTGAGCCTCCTATTTCCGAGGATTCATTATATTTATTTCATCTTTCTTTAGAGTTAAAGTTGATTAGCTTTACTTTATTTTGATTTAAGGTAGCCATGGGTCTGTTATTGGTACCGCTTAATAGTTATAGAGGCTTCATAGACTAGAGTCAAATGTTGATTATTAAGATTGTTGAGCTAGTTCTTTCTATTAACCTTTTTCCTTATTATATTCTTTTGAGACTAGATGATGATGTGTCCATTTACTTTCTTATATCTTTTGCTGATTAGTAGAGATTGTTGATTTAATGAATGTGATGAGGCCAAGTGGTTCGCTTGGGGACTAGCAATATTCTGTGGGTGCCGGTCACGTCTTGGGTACCCTCCCGGGGTATGACAAATAGCGACCAGGAAAATATGGTTGCCACCTGTCCCTATAGACTTTGTTGCTAAATGTCAATATTAATGGGATAAAATCACTGTCCTTAAACATATTATAATGACTAGAAAAAATCCAGTCCCTAAATAACCTTTAGAGACCACTTTACTAGTCTCTAAGCTTAGATACTGAATACTTATTTGCTAGTCCTAAAAGTTATTTAGGACCGAAAAATTGATCCTTGA
Source organism: Solanum virginianum (assembly GCA_000787875.1). Lineage (NCBI taxonomy): Eukaryota > Viridiplantae > Streptophyta > Magnoliopsida > Solanales > Solanaceae > Solanum > Solanum virginianum. The sequence continues at coordinate 11,513 of DF359464.1, forward strand.
AATTATCAATAAATATATAAAATTACAACATACACAAAATCATCAATAATATTATACTTGCATATATTATAAATGTACAACATTCCACTTGTATATCATCAACTATTTACGCAATTACTTGGCAAATTTTTTTATGTTTTTCCCTACACGTTCTAGTAAAACACAATCGATTTATCAACTATGATCCATCCCCTTGCTACTCAGCTGTAGCAAGCAGATGTTGAGCCATTAAAGCAACTGCTCATTTTGTATCGAGACCCATAAACTCTTGTAAATCAAGGAGGACACATAACAAATAAAGTGGAGCAGCGCATGAAAAAAAGAACATAAAACAAAAAGATAAGTTCTACTAGATATAAACGATTTCGTAATCCATGTCAAAATAATAAAATACAATATTAAAAGTACAACCAGACTCCATTTAATAATCTTTAGGATAAAAACAATGAGGATCATTGACCGGTTATAGTTTAATTAAATAAAAGACTAATAACAGCAAGTTAGAAGAACAAGAAAATAACTACAACATTAGAAGCAAGACTTTTTCGGTAAGAAGTTAGGAACTAGAAGGATCTATTACTAAAAGGTACAGGTAAAACATAATGCATGACCTTATAAATCATTACTGCAACTACTAGAGCTATCTAATTTTTTAGAGTAGACACTAGTTTTAAGGAGCTACTCTGCATTTTGGTTGTACTCACAAATTTAAGCTTATAATATCCAAAAAAATATTAGCAATTGAATACCTGCAAGAACTTTTCGTATGTCTCCAAATACCTCAAATCAATAGCAAGATGAAATTACAATTCACCTACAAGATCTATTTAATAGAAGTAGTCAAACTAGATGACACGCTGGGGATAAACAAGGTGAGAATACCATTAGTAAATATACCTAAAAAATAAAATGATCAGAGGACGTTAAACAATATTTTAAAGGGATTCTTACTAGCCATATATCCCTAAAGTAGTTGTTAATGCCGCTTCATCAACGCAGGTCTAGAGAAGGACCTTTCATCGTAAAATTACTTTCACGACAACTACAACTTTTATATCCATAGTAAAAATTTACATGTGTATCTCATCATTCCAATATGCTAAAGCAAGTTTAGACCTTCAGTCTGCTGTCAATATACTCTCTTGATGTATTCCACTCTGCTAAAGCAAGTTCATCATTCCTTATGCATCTTCTTAATGCCTTTTTAATAATAACACATTACATCATCAAAAAGAAAAAGTAAAAAAGGTCTAAGCTATGCACAGATAGCACAGAAAGTAATTGCTTACTCAATTGATAGAAAAAACTGAGGTAAGTTAAAGTAGTATCAACACTCTTTACATAAGGACCATTCACACTCCGAATTTACTTAGGTATGTTGTTATTTATCATTTTCATCTCTTGATTCATATGGTACCATAATAGATTCCTAAAACTTCGGATCTGCATATCTCAAACAAGAGATACACAGGATATTAGTGAACAAAGCCATAGGTCTTCAAAAGAGGCAAGATCTAACTAATGAATTCAGTGTTCCTTTAGAAAGAGGCACCAAGAAAAGGTTAAAATACTCTATTTTGCTACAAGGGTAAGAGTCATTTACCCATTCAATAAGCATCCAACTTCCAAGCACGAAATAGTACAAGGACGCCTTATTGCAATTACTTAAATTCAACAAATTTATCTAAAATACCTTTTGTTAGATTATTGTTTTGTTTCTTCTTTTTGGTTGAATTATTGCTTGCTTGGCCAAGCTTTCAAAATCTACTTGTTTATATATGCATTTTTTGGTCGAAAGTGATTTTCATTATTGACTTTTGAGTTTCAGTGGTCTCTATGCATCCCATTTCTTTTTCCTTCTATTTTTGTTCCAGCTGGGACTTGTATGATGAAGTAAATAGTCTCTATGTTTCCTTTTTTTTTCTTGGGAGACAATGGATTTGTTTTTATTTATAGTATTATGATAATTCCTTTGTGCTAGATGAAAATTATTCTAGGGTATCTAATAAAGGGTATTTTAGATAAATTTGTTGAATTTAAGTAATTGCGATAAGGCACCCTTGTATCATTTCATGCATAGAAATTGGATGCTTATTGAATGGGAAAATGGCTTTTATCCTTACAGCAAATCAGAGTATTATAATCTTCCTTTTGGAGTCTCTTGCTAAAGGAACACTAAATTCATTTATTAGATTTTGCCTCTTTTGAGGACCTATGACTCTGTTCACCTATATCCAGTGTATATCTTGTTTGAGATATGCAGATCTGAGGTTTTAGGAATCTATTATGGTACCATATGAATCAAGAGGTGAAAATGATTAATAACAACATACAAATGTGACAATGATAAATAGGCTCTAAACATGTGAACAGGGATGTGACAAGTAAAAAGGAGTGTGAATAGTCCTTATGTAAAGATTGTTGATGCTACTTTAACTTACCTTAGTTTTTTCTATCAGTTGAGTAAGCAATTACTTTCTGTGCTATCTGTGAGTAGCTTAGACCTTTTTGAAATTTTCTTTTTTATGAAGTAATATGTTATTATTAAAAAGGAATCAAGAAGATGCATAAGGAATGATGAACTTGCTTCAGCAGATTAGAATGCATCAAGAGAGTATATTGGCAGTAGACTGAAGGTCTGAACTTGCTTCAGC